>PVJA010031281.1:0-25032 GCA_004027025.1 Myocastor coypus | reverse complement strand
ACAGGAAGTTAGTCGCGGGAACGCAGAGGCGGGGCAGGGGGGCCCAGGGGCTTACCCGCGGCGGGTGCGCAGGCTCAGCTCCCAGCGGTGGGGTTTGGGCTGGGCTGGAACAAGAAGTTAGTCGCGGGAACGTAGAGGTGGGGCAGAGGGGTGCATGGGCTTACCCGCGGCGGGTGCGCAGGCTCAGCTCCCAGCGGTGGGGTTTGGGCTGGGCTGGAACAGGAAGTTCACAAAACCTTGTTAACGAACTAAGAGAAACTGGCTGTATCAGTCTTAACTATCTTATACATGCGTATATTTTTCCCTTTATTTCTTTTCCCTTTCTCCATCAGACTGTGTCTTTTCTTTTGAATCGTTTCTTTCCAGTTCAGATCTATTATACATTTCTCATTTACATGTTCATTTTTTCACACGAGTGAGACAGTACAATGTTTTATACATACGGATCAGATTTACTTCACTTACAAGTCTGTTCTTGAGTTATATCCTTTTGTTTGTAAAAAAGACTACATTTTCTTTCTATGGCTGAGTAATACTCTATTATATTAATTTTTTTTTTATCCTTTATTCTGTTGATGGACATCTGTATTGTTTTTAAGATTTAACTGTTAGAACCTGTGCTACTACAATTTTAATTCTTCTGGGAAGATACACAGAAAGTGAACAGCTGGGCTAAATAGGGCCTCCAATCCCAGTTTTTTTGAGGAATCTTCACACTGATTTTCACAGTCATTGTAGTAGTCTACACACCAACTGACAGTAGAAAAGGGTTTCTTTTTCTCCCCAGACCCTTAACATTTGCTGTCAGTTGAGTTTTTGGTGATGGCCTTCTTTCTGTAGTGAGGTAGAATAGAATCTCAGTGTTGTTTCAGTTTCAGTTTACAAGTCTCAAATGATCAGGGATGTTGAACATTTTTTCATGTATTTATTTGCCATTTGTATTTCTTCATTCATTTCCAATGCCACTTTTTGGTTGGATTTTTGAGTGGGGGAGCATCCAATTTCTTTTTTTTTTTTTTTTTTTTTTAAGTATTTAGTACAAGGCCTACATGATCTTATGATACAGATCAGACTCATAGTGATGCACTTATTTTCAGCCTTCCAGTTGCTGCGATTACAGGTGTACCATCATGCTCAGTGTCAGTCATTTTCTCAGTGCACCCTGGGGACAGGGCCAACATGGTACACTGGGGATCAAACCTTAGTGCCTGCATCTGCTTAAGCAGGTGCTTTAATCTGCTGAGTTATCCGGTTAGCCCTATGTTATTTTTTTCTGTGTTCTGGATATAAGTTCTTTTTCTGTGAGAAGCCTGGCTATAATCTTTTCCCACTCTGGGTTGTCTTTTCACTTTCTTGGTGATTTCTTTTATTGTGCCAAAATTTTCAAATAAGCTGAGATACCATTTGTTGATTCTTTGCAGTATTTCCCTTGCTGGAGTATTGTTCCTGAAGTCTCTGCTTACCCCATGCTTTGAAGAATTCTATCTATTTTCTTTTCCAGTAAATTTAGTATTCGTGTTTTAATATTTAGACCCCTGACCTATTTTGACTCTAGTTTACTGCATTATGATAGATACCTGTCTAGCTTTAGTGTTTGGCATAAGAATAACCAGTATTTTACCGCCATTCTCTAATGAACATGTTTGGCTCCTTTGTCAAAGATTAAGGTGGTTGGGTGTATTTGGAGTTGTGTCAGTATCTTCTAATCTGTTCAGTTGGTCTTCAGGTCTTTTTTTATGCCAGTACTATGCTGACTTTATCACAGTAAGCTTTGTAGTATAATTTCAAGTCAGGAATTGTGATGGTTCCGTATTTGCCCTTGTTGTCTGTAATTGCTTTTGCTATTCTAGGTCTTTTCTGGTTCCAAATAAATTTCAGCAGTGTTTTCTGTAGGTCTGTGAGGTATATTAATAGTATTTTCCTTGAGATTACATTAAATCTGTATAGAAGTTTGGGAAGCATGACCATTTTCACTGTGTTGGTTCTTCCTACCTAAAAGGAATATCTTTACATTTTCTAACATTCTCTTCAGTCTGACTCTTTAGGGTAGAATAGTTTTCACTATAGATCTTTTACATTCTTTCTTAGATTAATACCTAAGTATTTATTGTGAAGGGTGTGTTTTCTCTACTTTTTCTTTCTGTAGGTTTGTTGCTTTTATATTGGAATTCTATTGACTTTTGAATGTTAGCTTTGTATCCTGCTACACTACTGAATTTGGATATTAACTCTAGAAGTTTTGGGGACCTTTTTAGTATGTCATATTGTCTGCAAATAGTGATAATTTTACTTCTTCCTTTGCTATCCTTATCCCTTTCACTTCTTGTTTTTTAGTTACTTTGGCTAATGTTTCCAGAACTATATTTCACAGGAGTGGTGATAATGGACATCCATGTTTTGTTCCTTATTTTCATTGTTTAACCATCTAATGTGGTATTAGCCAATGATTTGTCATATATGGCTTTTATAAGATTAAGGTAAAGAACATCTGTTCCTGTTTTCTGCAGGGTCCCTATCATGAATAAGTATTGGACTTTTGTTTAAAGCTTTTTCTGCATCTGTTGAGGTAATTATGTGGTTTTTGTATTTGACTCTGTTAATCTGGTGTATTTCATTGATTTTCCTATTAGTTTTGAACCATCCTTGCATGCCTGGTATTAATCTTACTTGGTCATGATATATAACCTTGATGATTTGCTGCATTCTGCTTGCCATTATCTTATTAAGCATTTTTTTCTTCTATGTGCATTAGGGATATTGGCCTAGTTTTCATTCTTGTTTATTTGTTTGTTTATTAACTTAGTTATTTTCTGAGTTTGAAATCAGAAAATTTCTAAGGGTAATACTTACCTATAGAATTGATACTGTAAGTACTGCTTCTCTTTCAGTCTCCTTAAAGAGTTTCAGTATTTGTGGCACTAGTTCTTCCCTAAAGTTTTTATAGAATTCCACAATGAATCCTTCAGAGCCTGGGCTTTTCTTTGTCAGTAAATTTTCAATTACATTTTCAATTTTTTGGCTGTTACTCAGTTATTTAGAATTTTTCTACCTTCTTGCTTTAGTTTTGGTAATTTGATTGTGTCTAGTAACCTGTCTCAATTTCTTCACATTGGGAATGCTTTACTGGGAAAATGAAGGGGGTGCAGGTCACAGGCCTACTCCTCCTACTAGCACTGTGCATCAGGGCAGTGGGGGACTCTGGGAGTGCATGCTCACACTCTTCCCACTGACACTGCGTTCACCTTCCAGATAGACAGTGGTGGGGATACAGGGTATAGACTTACTCTCCTGCTGTCAGTGCTGAACCAAAGCAATGGAGGACTCATAGGCTGCTGACTTACACTCTTCCAGGTGGTAGTAACTTCATCTCCCAGGGATAGGTTTACTCTCTTCCTTATAGCACTCCTGTCCCAGGGCAATGGAGGACACCCGAGGCTCAGGGCTATTCTCTATGTTGCTTTGAAATTAAACTGACCATAAACTCAGTTACCTTATCTTTGACAAAGAGTCCAAACGTGGTGCTGGAAAAAGATAGCCTTTTTAATGAATGGCATTGGAAAAGCTGGCTTTCAACATGCCATAGACTAAAATTAGACCTATGTGTATTACCACACATTATAGTAAAAATAGATCAAAGATCTAAATATTAAAACAGAAACCCGCCGGGCGTGGTGGCGCACGCCTTTAATCCCAGCACTCGGGAGGCTGAGGCAGGCGGATTGGTGCAAGTTCGAGACCAGCCTGGGCTACAAAAGTGAGCTCAAGGCCAGCCTCAACTGTATAGCGAGACCCTGTGTCAAAAAGAAAAAAAAAAAAAAAAAAAAAAAAAACAGAAACCCTAAGTCTATTAGAGGAGGAAGTAGAAATCTTGAAGACATAGTAGTAAACAAGAGAGTTCATGTACAGGAAATACTTGAAACAATTAATAACTGGGATCTCATCTTATTGAAAAGTTTTAGCATGTGGAAAGAATCACCAACAGGGTAACAAGAAAACCCACTAATTGGGAAAAGCTTTTAACCAGCTGTTCCTCAGAGTACTTCTATCGAGAACACATAAAGAATTCTTAAAATTCATATCCCTAAAATTCAAAGACTTAAAAAAAAAAGGGCATCTGAGTTGAGGACACATTTTTCAAATGAAATACAAATGGCAAATAAATATATGAAAAACTGTTCAGTGTCATTGGTCATTTGAGAAATGTAAATTAAAACTGTTGGTGGAAGTGCAGACTGGCACAACCACCGTGGAAATCAGTGTGGAGAGTTCTGAAACTAGAATTAGGGATCCCATTCAACTGAGCTGTTCCCCTCCTGGGTATTTTTTTTTTTTTTGAATAACTGAAAATATTATACCATAGTAATACATGTGTACCTATGTTTATAGAAGTGCAATTTGTCATACCTAAACCTTGGAAACAACCACATGCCCATCCACTGAGGAATGGATAAAAAGAATGTGATATTTTTATATAACTCAGCTATAAAGAAAGATAAACTTGAAACCCTTATGGGTAAATGATACAACTAGACACCATGCTCATAAGTGAAATAAATGAGGTCCACATATATCATATTGTCTCCCTACTGTAAGAAACTGAAAGAGTAAATGAAATACAAAAGGTACAATAGGTACTGTGAAAGGGAAGTAAATTATTGAAAGGGAAGGAAAAACTAGAATGAGAGAAAGAATAAAAGGAAGGGAGGGAAAAATACATATGTATGTACACAGGATAGCTGGGGTAATTGTGCTGTAGATTTCTACTGGTCTGTTGCAAGGAACAGTTGATACTTGATTTTTTTTTTTTGTTCTTTTTATTTTTTAATCTTTTTTATTTTTCAAAATATTTTATTTTTATTTTAAAGAGAATACAATAAAAAATACAGAATTTTGAAACAAGATGATAGGAAATTAACAATGATTATTATTTCATATGTTATCTTCAAAGTAGTTGTTCAGATTATCATTATAGACATACAACTTAATTGTTTAAACAGTTAAGCATTAACTGTCCTGTTCAATAAACCAACAGAAATTAGTGGTATGGTTATCTTATAGATTTCCCTTCTTTTTCCCCATTCCAGTTGTTCTTTCCTTTTATTTATTTGTAACAGGGTCTCACTGTGCAGCTCAGACTTGCAGTGATCCTTCTGTCTCAGTCTCCCCATGTTATGGTTTATGTCTAGTTGTCCCTCCAAAGCCTCATGTAAGCATGGAGTAGGGACTTCTAAAATTTAAAAAAGTCATAATCCACTGGGAATATGTGTTTCAGTACTGTTGGGATTATGGATTTTAGTACTGCTGGGATTATAGATGTGGCCTGAGATGGATAGCCTGAGGCAGAGAGCCTGAAAGTAATATTAGAGAGAGAGCAACAGACTCTCTTTGTTGCTCAGTTGCCCTGGTTGGTCAGTTGCCTCTGTTGCCATTTGTTGCTGTCCCACCACCATGAACTGGATGCTCTCTGCCCTGTTCCACTTAGCCTTGGATCCAGCCAAGTGTGGACTGAAAGCTCCAGTAACTGTGAGCTAAATAAACCTTTCCTTCCTTCATTTTGGGTGTCAGGTATTTGGCCCAGCATCGAGTGAAGAGTAACTAAGAGCCATGCCCAGTTTCAGTGGCTGGCATAGTGTGAGGCTAGCATGGCATGTGGTGGGTCCTTGTGCTTGCCAGCCAGGCACTTAGACTGCTGAACTATCTCTCCAGGCCCCCTTTTTTTGGTAACCATTTTTGTGTGCTTATACCTGATAATCTGTGCAATTGAAGACTACAGTATACAACATAAGTACCATTTTTGAATTCCTATCATTTTATGTAGTGAAATTCTCTATTGTTTCTAATGTTTTTATATTATTTTTTATTTTGTTTTAAAAAATTAAAGTGACATTTTCCCCTAACTCCTTTAGATATCCACATGGTATCTTGAATCTAATAAACTAGATATTAAGTAAAGTAGTAAGTAAATATGTACATAGTAATAATCCTGAAGAGAAAGTATTCATTTAATGTTTTAAAAATTTAGTCAAATGGATTTTGACTAAAAATTTTAGAATGTCTCAAAGATAGTATATTTAGTAGTATTTTTATCTTTACAGATGGGGCAGTTATTCAAAAAAGAAGTTATAGTCTAAGTGTTAGTTGGGCATCAGCAATGTTCTGTTTATTTTAAGGCTGGGTCCCTCCATGTGGTTTTGGCTGACCTCAAACTCTCAGGAATCCTCTTGTGTCAGCCTCTCAAGTGCTGGAATTATAGACCTGCAGTACCATGCTAAGCACACAGGTTTTTCTAGTATTTGGTGGCTGTTATTGTGGGGTTCAGTCACAGATCTAGAGCAGCTCCAAATGACTCTGCCTTGTTAGCCATCGCTATCAGTGTGATCAGTGTGGAGCTGGCTCATCTCCAATATGAGAAATGGACTGGGCAGATCTTGCCCTAAAAAGGCTTAATAAAGACATGTTTTATAGTAGAAAGGGACTCCTGGTCAGTGATGGTCAGAGTAAAGCCCAGGATTCAGCTGCGATCAGTTGAGTTTTCCTACAGATGATCAGTGGAGAAATTTTTTTGGTGGTTTCTTAAGGCTTCCAGACTCACATGTTCTTACCCTCCCTTTGGGGCAGCCTGTTGATGTGGGGCAGCTCAAATACAGTTTCACTGATTTTAAATAATGTTCTTAAGGAGAAAATTTTAGATTTGGATGCTTGTACCTGTTTTCTTATATTGTTTGATTCATTTACTTATAGTGGGCTCTCTGTGGACTGTTGACTCTGTGGCCCAGTGTCTCAGTTAATACTTTCATGTATTATGATGAATATAAAAATTATAACTGTGCCATTTGGAAGACTTTCAACCAGCTGCTAATTGTTTTTCTTTTAAGAATATCTCATTATAAAGGCAAGGCCTGATTTTGAGGTCCTTTGGTAATAACTATTAATAGTCACTTTTCTTCCCTCCAGGTCTTGGTGGTGATATCAGAATGCTTCTATGTACCACTTCCAAGGAATTTATCTGAGCATTCTGGTAAGTGTAATTAACTCACGTGGCATAATAGTTTTGTAATTCTGTCATGTTCCTTGAAATTCTGTTATACTTTTAAGAGATACTGAATTTTCTCCTTGACTTGATAGCTGGCCAAACAATTGTCGGATTCCTTAAAATACGTTCTACAGGTAGATTAGGAAAAGGATTCTTTTTCTTCCTGTTATAAAATGTTTCTTATTGATATTTTTTTCTCTGAAATTTATACCCTTTATTAACTAATGGGCAGTTTTTCCTCATTCCTGTTGGAATAAGAAGGGAGGTTGGACCTCACATGTATTGTGCCTCTGATGTGTGTCCCAGTGCCTCTACACTAAGTCCTTTTAGATGCAGCCTCTCCACATCCTTGCTGTGCCCCATCCTGACCTGGAACTAAATGGCCTTGGCTTAGAATGTCTTTATTCCTATTTGTGAGACTTTGCACAATGTAGTGTGGTGGTTTTATTGGGAGTTTACATAAGCTCATATTTGTCTTTAGTTTTGAAATTTTTGAGGCTTTGAGACTTCTGTAGATGTATAATCCTTAGAATTCTTTATTATTATTATTTTTTTTTTTTAATTATAGTGTTGGAGCTGGTTAGTAGCTCATTAGCACAAGTGCCTGCCTGATGTGCATATGGTCCTGAATCCAATTTCTAGTACCAAGTAAAAAATGATTAAAAGATTTTTAAAATCCCACATCTCTTGTACTCATTCCTCGGGTAATGGACATTGGGCTTCTTTCCAAGATTCACATATGACAGAATGTGCTTTCAGAAAAATGGGTGCAGTGAATGGTTTTTAATTCAATATAAATATGATAATTATACAAAAGCATATATAGCTGTACAAAGAATGCACTGAGAAATCTTGATGATTTGGCTGTAGGAAGAAAGTCTAAATGGCTATGAATGTTACTTATTGATTGATTGGTTGTTCTTTTACTGGTTATTAAGTTGGGGCCTTCTCACTGAAATATACCATCAATAGTTTTTCATGTATTTATTTAAATTTCTTTTGAACATTTAATGTGAGAAAATTCTCTTCATCCACACATTCAAGAACAATTTTAAAACTCTAGAGAATTTCTTTTTTTTTTTTCTGAGACAGTGTCTCGCTATGCAGTTCAAACTGGCCTTGATCTCACTTTTGTAGCACAGGTTAGTCTCGAACTCGCACTGATCCTCCTGCCTCAGCCTCCCGAGTGCTGGGATTATAGGTGTGCACCACCACGCCCAGCCAAGAATTTCTTTTCTAGAGATTATAGCCAAATTCCTTTGAAGAAATCATGTAGTTTTTTAAAATTAATTTTAGAATTTTTATCTTTTTATTGCATATTTCTAGTATGTAATACTTACATACATGGTAGGAAATAGCAACATTCATACGGCACATTTATGTTTTATTCACCTCCATTCCCTCTTCTTCAGTCTCAAAATTTGCTTTCACTTCTTTTTTTTTTTTTTTAATTTTATTTTAAGGAGTAAAAATAGCAGAAACAAAGATGGGAAAAACAGTAACAAGAGTACATGTAGTACAGAATTTCAAAACAAGAAAAATTTAACAATTGTTGCATTCCATTATTTTCATCATCAAATCAGTATAGATCAACAGACATAGGTAAGACTGAGCAAACAATTAAACATTAACACTTACAATAAACATTAATTTTTTTAACTCTTTGAAATGCATTTTGTATTTAAGTCACTCTTTTAAAAAATAAATTATAGGGGTTAAGAATGCAGAAAACACAAGGTCCTGAGATTGATTCCTGGTATGGCCCAAAATTTATTTCTTCTTTTGAGTCCTTACACTGGGGAGACTATACGATATTTGCCTATGTAGGTCTGGTTTATTTCACTTATGAGTATACGTTCAAGATACATCCATTTATATATGAAGTCTTCTAGTTTATCATTCCTTATAGCTGAATAATATTCCATTGTATGAAAATACCACATCTTTTTAAGCCATTCTTCAGATGATGGCCATTTTGGTTGTTTCCAGGATTTGGCTATCACAAATTGTGCTCCTATGAGCATAGGTACACAGATACCACTATGATATGATGTTTTCAGTTCTGGAAAAATTCCCAGTAGGGGCATAGCTGGATTGAATAGGATTTACAGTTCTAGTTTTTTAAGGAGTCTCCACACTGCTTTCCATAGTGGTTGTACCAGTCTGCATTCCCACCAGCAGTGGAGAAGTGTTCCTTTTTCCCCACAGCCTCTCCAGCATTTGTTGTGGGTTGATTTCTTTATGGTAGCCATGGTGAGATTATCTAAGTGTTGTTTTGATTTGCATTTCACGAATGGCTAGCAATGTGGAGCATTTCTTCATGTATTTATAGGTTTGTTGAGTTTCTTTTTCTGAGAAGTGTGTGTTCATCTCAAATGCCCATTTCTGGATTGGATCTTTGAATTTTGGGACCCTAATGGTTTTCAGTTCCTTATAAATTCTAGATAGAAGACCTTTGTCTGAGTACTTATTAGTTAAAATCTTTCCAAAATTTGTGGGTTGTCTTTTCACTCTGTTAGTAATTTCTTTTGACATGAAAAAACTCAGCCAGAGGAGGTCCCATTTATTGATTCTTTTGAGTGTTAAAGGTATATTTTGATTTTTGTCCATGAACTCTTTGCCTACCCCAATGTCTTTAAGATTTCATCCGACTTTTTTCTCTAGGAGATTTAGGGCTTCTGTTTTACTATTTAGATCTTTCATCCATTTTGATTGTAGTTTAGTGCATGGTGATAGACCTGGGTCAAGTTTTAGTTTTCATCATGTAGAGAACCAGTTTTTCCAGCACCATTTATTAAAGAGGATCTTTCTTACAGTAAACATGTTTGGCCCCTTTGTCAAAAATAAGATAGCTGAGTGTGTTTGTATTTGCTTCTGCATATTCTAATCTATTCCACTGATCCTCAGGTCTGTTTTTGCCAATAACTTGTTGATTTTATCATGGTAGATCTTAGAATTCTAAAGTGGAATAAAAATGGAATTCTTAAATGGAAACGTAATCTTAACAATCTTGGGACAAAATGAGATTTATTAGGCTATATTCAAAAATCAAGTTCAGCCCCAATGGTTTTTCTCCCTGGGGGCTCGATTAGTGGCTGCTACTAGTCCCAACTCACATCTTAGTTTAGCAGACCATGATGAGGAAGAAGGCCTTCCTTGTAGACCCTGGAAAGTACTCTGATAAGCTCAGCTCTTCTCACTCTCCTGTGCTAATCACCATGACCAGTACATCTTTGACCCTTCTTGAAGGTATAGAATGCAGCATATGAAAGAAACTTCACCCTCCATGTCATGTACTCTGTTCATGTCAATATGGGCAGTTAGGGCCCCTCAGTGGTTTGCAGAAGCCCAGAGTGGGGCTTAGCTAGGCGGAGAAAACTGTCACCCTCACCCCCCCACACTTTTTTTTTTTTTTGGTGTGTTTTGTTTTGTTTCACAGCTAAACATAATTCAGTACTGAATTTCCATTGTTTAAGCAAAGTGTTTTTCTCTTTTCTCTCTGCAGAGCAAAATCAGAGATCAGAGGAGGCTCAGGGAGCTGAACAGTTGCAGGATGCAGAAGAGGAAAAGGATGATTGGAATGAAGAAGAAAATAAGGACAGCCTTTTAGATGATGAAGAGGAGAAAGAAGATCTTGGTGATGAGGATGAAGCGGAGGAGGAGGAGGAAGGGGACAGTGTGGCCGGTGGTATGGATGAGGGGAGAAGTGATGCCAATGACCAGAATTCCCTGCCAGAGGCCAGTGTGGCCCAGGAGGAAGCAGGACCTGAGGAAACTAAAGGAGACAGCCATGGGCAGCCCCCCCCAGTGGGCACAGAGGTGGCAGAGGACTTGCTGAGGCAGCGCAAGAGTCAGCATGCCGATAAGGCGCTGTAGATTTCACAGCCTCCCTCTGGTCTACAGTTTATACCAAATCCTTAACGTTTCCCAAATGTGCAAGCTTCTCTTTTAAAAGATGGCCAGTGTCATGTGGTCTTGTAGCAGTAAGCCTTGTGTATCCTGTCTGAGGAGAACCTTTTAAGTATGACAATCAGGAGACAGCAAACCAATGGTGTCAGGATCTGTTTGAGGACTTGGAAAAGGAACAAGTTTTTATTTACCAGGCTGGACTCTTAACCAGAAGAACCAACCCCCTCCCTCATTAGCACATTTTATTTTATTTTATTTTATTTTATTTTATTTTATTTTATTTTATTTATTATTATTATTTTTTAATGGCCAGCTCAGCCTGCCCTGGGGGTGGGGCTGGCACAGCATGTGGTACCAGGGGTCAAACTGTGCTCCATGTGGTTGCCTAAGTTTGCCTAAACAGACACTTTAAACCACTGAACCATCTCACCAGCCAGTCATTAACACCTTTTAGAGACAAGGAGGCCCCCAAATGAAAGCAAAATCACTTCACTCTGAACATCCTCAAAGTGCAGCAGGGATCTTGCTTCCTTTTCATGTTGTATTTGTTTTTGTCAAACTGCACAAAATATCAGGTACCACTGTACATGGACACTTGAACTGAGAGGGCTCTGGCTATAATTTTGGGAAAGAACTTGGAAGTCTTTCCAAGCTCTTGAGATTTTCTTTGTTGTATTTCTTCCCTGTGTTTCTCCAAGTGATTTACTATGGCCTGTGGAGTCTCTTAGCTTCACAGTTATACCTTAGTGAGAGGACTCATGATGGCAGCAGGGTTAGTATCTGCCATGTTTCTTCTGGCTGGAAGATTTAGATGATCTGTAAGCAAAGTTCATGAAGTTGATTGCCAGGCACTTTGAATGAAATGGTGTAACTTTGGAGATTCAGGAGGAAATAGGAATTTTACAGAGCAGATTAAAATGGTTTTTGGCCAATATGTAGTAGTAGTTTTTTGGGTTTTTTTTAAGCAAAATTTTTTAAGCCAGAAGTGCTCTATGTCTTGCTTATACAAGGTAGTCTTGTCAGGAAAACTTGAATGTTCTGTTGTTTTGTTTCTATCTCAAGGAGTTCCCTGGCTGTTGAATCAGTTTAATAATAACTGAAAAACCATTTCTGGCTTTCCTTCAGTGATGTGCTTTTGGTGAAAAAATTAATCCCAAATCCATACTGGGGAGTGAAAACCTTGATTTTGTTTTCCATACTCCTTAATCTTCTAGAGAATTGCATCTTTGTAAGTCTCTCAGTACTGAATCTGCTGTAAGTGCCCAGGGAGTCCAATTTCTTTTACAAATTCATCTATCTACTTCTCATACCTGATTGATGTCTTAGAATAAATTCATAAAATTAGATTCCAAGCTTATGAAAAATGCCTGAATTCAATCCTATGCCCCTTGGGTCCAGACGGTAAAATGAGTATAGGTTTACAAAATTCAAAGAGTTTCTGTCATCATTAAAAAGGAACACACAGTGCATTTCTGTCTGGACATCCTGTGACTGTAGGGTTCCTCACAGGGAGGTTCTGAAGTTCTCTGCCCTCTGCAAGACTGCTGCACAGCTTGCACAGTGGAGCTTCCTATGCTGACAAAGTTTAGAGCCTATGGTTACTTTTCATCTTTCCAACTCAGTTTGCAACCTCTCCCAGCACAGTGACGGAAGTGCTTGGGAGCTGCTGGGAATGTGCTCACGGATGGCACTGTGGCCTCCCCTTGAGGTCATCATTGAAGCTCGGGGACCAGCAGACCCTTCATGTGTGCCCATATCCTGCCCCTCCCTGTCCCTGCTTCTACATCCTTATCCTTGCCCGGAGTGCCCTTCCTCCAGGCTTTTTGAGATCAGAGCTGAGTTGTACTTGCCTCCCATTCCTGCACTTCTTTTTTTCATAAGCTCAAGTTCCGGATTAGAGAATATAGAAAGATTTCATAATTTCATAGTTTTTTTTTTTTTTTTAATATAATGGCCCAACCTCAATTTTAAGCTTTTTTTCAGGGGCACGCAGAAACTATCCTGTTGCTTAGATGGATAAGGCCAGTTTCCAGTTGTCCCCCACATAGTACCTCATTCTGTAGCAACAACAGATGAATTTGCAGTACTTCCTAAAGTTGTAAAGTGTGGAGAATATATTGGAGAAAAAAAATTCAGTAAAAATTTAAGTATCTGTCCATGGGAAGCATTTTTTCCTTTTCCTAGCAAAAAGATTTTCTAGCATGTGGCCAAAGTACATATCTAATTTAATTCTTTCTAACTGCAGCCTTTATGTTTGTTTTCAATTCTTAATATAAAATTGAATGAAAAAAGTCAACCTAAAATAATTTAAATTTAAAACTCACTATTTCAGTAGGATTTTGGATTTTTTTCCATTGGTAAGTTTAGGTGCCAATTTTTGCTTCAAAATTTTATTTTTTAAAAAAAGATTATTTCTTATATCATCAGTCATTTAATTATAGAATAGGATTCTATGTAAAAGTGGATGAATGAAATAAAACTAGTGATTCTGAAACAGGAGCACACAACACTTCAAATGTGTTGGAGCAGGGTGGCCTGTTAGTGACAGAAGGTAATACCAGCAGAGGTTACCTTTGCATTGCTCTCTTGTTATTGCTGTCTTGATAGATGTGTAGCCACACCAGTGTGCATGGAGATCTCACACTTCAGCAGGGTACAGCCAGGTCCTCCTTGTTTCTCTTTGAGGTAACCCTTGAATGGCAAAGGACAGGGCCTACTCAGCTCACAGGTTGTGTGCTGCAAGGCTGTACTGACAGCCTCGTCTTCTGAGTACAACTGCTGTCTGTTAGCTAGAAATAACCACTGGAGTGAAAGGGAACCAGGTGGGCATATTGACTTACGATACTTGAGAAAGCTGCAGATTAATTTTTAGTGTCCCAGACTCCTTGTTGTCACTATATGATTAGAATGTAATTTAATCTGAATGTTATTCAGAACTGATCCTGTAATACCTTTGGGGTAGATGATTAAAAACTGCTATGTAAAGGAAGACTTACATAATACTTTTTCTTAGTAAGTTCTTTGGGTATGAAGCTGGTACTTTAAGTATATTGCTTTTTAGGATGGGAAACATTCAAGAGATGAAAGGGTTGAAAAGAAGGATAAACTTGAGATTTCAGTGTTTGCTGTGTGGAGTGAAAGAAAGACTTGTGCTTTTGCTGGCTTCAGTGTATAGTCTTTGTCCTTCACCTCTGTGTTACAGTGTTTCTCCTGCCAGTATTATAGGTATGTGGTAGACATATCCTGTTAGAAATACCAGTGTTTTGGGGAGTATTCATGTAAATTTATTCATGTAAGTCTTTTGTGCCAACAAAATGTTCCTTCATGTGTAGTATCTTTACTTCAGTCTTACAATTTGACCCTCTTGAGAAGCTTATAGCTTGTGTTGCAAAAGCCAAATAATGGAGTCATTCAGCCTGAGGAAACCCGACAGGGTAGTTTTTTGAACAACTGTTCCATAGTAGGAGGTTCCCTTAAAAGCCTTTGGTAGCTTCAGCAGGGGATGTGGCCTTCAGACAACTTGTTCTCAGCCAAGTGTTATGTAGACTGTGACACCATGTATGTGTGGCTTGTATAGCTTTGACATGCTTTTGTGTAATCATTTGTTACCAGACTGCTTCTTTGTGGAAATGCAACTTTATACTAAAGGCACTGCTTATTTGTACTGTACTACATTGTCTGTTATTTATGTTCCTTGTAATGGTCAATATTATTTAGCCTGGCACATCTAATTATTTTTCTTTCTGTCCTTGCACTCTGCTTCCTCAAATAGCATCTGCAGCAGGTAAATTGAGCAATCAAGATATTGTCTGAAGCAGGACATTACCTGAGTTACAGATCATCTGATTGCAGAATTGCACATAATTCTTGATCTCATGTGGTTTCATTTTATTGTAAATTTCCATTTTCATCGAAACATAATGATAGTAATGACTAAATAAAAACAAAATGATGTATTGCTTTTCATATAAGTATTTTCACAAAAACCATTTGCCTATGCAGTTAAAATATTACTTTGTTAAAAAATATTTTTTCTCTGTGTTTATTTTCTGTCTGTACCCCTCTTATTCTGTCTCCCAGCTTAGTAAAATCAAAACTGTGCTCTTCAGCTGCTCAAAAACCAGTCTAGTAGCTGGGCGTGGTGGTGCATGCCTGTAATCCCAGCACTTGGGAGGCTGAGATGGGAGGATCTGTGTAAGTTGGAGACCAGCCTGGACCACAAAAGTGAGTTCAAGGCCAGCTTGAACTACATAGCAAGACCCTGTCTCAAAAAGACAAAAAAAACAAAACAAAACAAAAACCAAACAGTCCAGAGCCACATACTCTCATTGGGACCTATTATGTTGCCTATAGAAACTCATTTCATAGACTTCTTCACTCTGTGAAGGCCTGGAGGAGTCCAGGGATGGAGCAGATGATGTATGCTGCTGCTCTTTCTCCAAGACAGTGAACTGAACTGGTGGAGAACTTTCAGAGAATCTTATTCTACATCTGACTCCTCCCTTCCCCTCACTGCCACTACCACTATAGCCATGGAAAACTACACAGGAATTTGGGTGGTTCTTCATATATGCTTAGACACTAATGGGGATTTGAGTTTTCTACAGGAAAAATGTTAGTGGAAGGAGTACAAAATGAAAGTTAAGTTTGCATAACAGTAAGACCCCCTGCCCCCAGAAGCTGGTTCAGAATGCTTATTTTCCTGCATAGAGAAATACATTTGCTAGCTGTATCTCACTTTAGATGAGCTTGCTTATCGATTCTTGATGGAGATTCTTTGCTAAGCCATCAAGTAAATTTTGGTTTTCAGTGTTACTTTGTTTAATTTAGAACGATGGGTTCACAGCTTCTAATTAAGGAACTTTTTCTCTTATTCTCTAGTTTCAGTATCTGTGGCAGGTATTCAGTAGTTTGTAGGCTCCATAAATATTTCTAAATGGATTGTGGTGCATATATATGCCATATTAAACACCTTTTGGAAAGCTTTATGAGATCTGAATGCATTATATTCTGATACAGTAGGGACCCTTTCTTAAAATAACGTTGTATAATTACTGGGTTATAAAGACCATACGATAGAGCTAGAGAATATTTGTCCTCCACAGGACAACCTGTTAGGATTTATAAAATCACAGGTCTTTTATATTGTGAGATTCAATATTCAAATTCCAGCTGTGTGGGCATTCTTAACAGAAACTGTAGTCCAACAAATAGCATTAAAAATTAGCAGATTGTAGGTCTGACCATCCACTTATAGTTCTTCAGACTCTTAGCAGCATATTCTAATACGTTTCATATCTTTGCCCTCTCCATAGATGAGAGTCAGCTATGGGCAAAGCCATGTATTAGAGTAATGGTACCAACTCATTTGGGCCTTCTCCAGAAAGTTTTACTGACTGGGAAAGTAGGGGTTACTGTCTTCTGACAGAACTCATTGTCATTTAAATATACTGCTTCTCATACGAGAGTATTGATAGTCATTTTAAAACTGCAGGTCTGCTCTTATAGCAGAACAATAAGCCCTCTGTCCTGTGATTCAAACACAGACATAGTCATAGTTTTAAGTAATGATTTCAAAAAGTCAGGCTGACTGCTTGAGCTGGAAGAAATGTCTTACTCATAAAAGACAGACAGGGGCCCGGTGGGATGGCTCAGTGGTCTAAAGTCCCTGCTTGGGAAAGCTTGGGTGGCTTCAGGGACCGCGGTTCAATCCCCGGCACCACATGCTGCGCCAGCTCTGCCCTGAGGGCAGGCTGAGCCAGCCATGAAAATGATTGAGTAAACAAATAAAGGTTCTGAAGCAAGATAGATAAATAAATAAATAAATAAATAAATTTAATAAAAGACAGACAAAATGGTGATTTAAGGTCCAGCACAAATCAGGAAAGAGCATTGTCTACATCAGCGGTTCTCAACCTGTGGGTCGAGACCCTGGTGGGAGTCGAATGATCAAAACACAGGGGTTGCCTAAAGCCATTGGAAAATGCATATTTAAGCACATGCTGTGCCATGGTGAAATGTTCTTTATTGGAATTAGTAATTTGAAGTAGCCACCAAAATTATTTTTTGGTTTGGGGTCACCACAACATGAGGAACTGTATTTTGGGATCACAGCATTAGAAAGGTTGAGAACCACTGTTCTACATTAAATCAAAATGAGTTTTTTGGGGCTGGGGAGATAGCTCCGTGGCACAAGTGCCTGCCTGGCAAGTGCAAGGTTGTGAGTTTGAGCCCCGGTCCCACAAAAAAAAAAAAAAAAATGAGTTTTTGGATGAAAGGAATTTTTTAAATTGGTAGTTTTTAATGAGCTAATGATGTGGATTATTACTTGATAAGCAACATGGTATAACAGAAAACTTGAAACTCTACCATTGCAAAAACCAGAAATCTGGGTAAAACATAGCTGGTCTTATAAAGGTAGAAATAAGCTCAAAATGTTAAAAAACAAAACCAAAAAAAAAAAAAAAAAAACCCAAAAAAAGGCCTAAAATCTCTGAAGTAAGTAAAAGCAAGCTGGCACTAGGACTGAATAGTGGGGGTAGAAAGCTGTTATTCCTGAAAAGTGCAGCATTTATATCATAGGAAACTGTGAGTGTTAAGGTGGGAAATTGAAACTCACATGACAAAACTTCCATCTACATCCTTGGTGAAACAGAAACATAAAAAACCTTTTAAGAAAACTTCTCTTGACTTAATCTATGTGTTGAAAAGCTATAGTAGACTTCTGTAGGAAATCCATCACAAGTCAGAATTTATAAAATCTGGATTTTAATATTTTTCTATTTTTCATCAACTCAAAACCACAAAGTTAAATGAAAAATTCTTATGACTAGTAGGTGTGACAGGTGAGAGAGGTGAGAGAGGTGTACACAAAACTCCTTTTGAAAACACTTCCAGGCAGACTTAAGAATGCCTGCAGATACAGCTCTACGTAAGATAAGCTCACAGCCCAAAATTGCAAATTGTACAAAGAAGTTATCCTGAAACCAGTAGGATTGCCTAAATCCTTTAGATAAAATTGTTAAATGAGAACTTTAACAAATTTTAAACTAAAAATTTGAAAGTAAGACATTTCCCTCTAAACATGCATTTGAGATTCATCCATCCTTATATATTATTCAGTCATTTTTCAAGTGTGATATATTCCTGTGTGCTATTTCACTGTTAGAATGTACCACACTTTAGCCATTCTACTACTGACAGGCACATAGAGAATTTCTACTTAGCTGGTCCTTTGAACATTTTGATTGTGAAACACTCCCTGGATTATTTTACAAGCAGTCTTTAGCGAACAGAACCATTCCTCAGGTTTTGCCCCAAAACACTATGTATTAGATGCTTGAAAAGACTCTTGTGGGGTAGGTCTTCTTGCTGAATCCCAGCTCACATTGCTCGCCAGTGATGTGAACTTCAGCAAGTTTCCTAAGTTGTCCGTGCCTCATTTTCACAGTGAGGATAATAGAAATTTTCATATCCATTAATAAAGAACTGGAAAGCTGTAATGAATACTTTGAGGACAACTAGAAAAGGTACTTTATTGTATTTTTTTAATTTATGAATTTGGGACAGGGTCTCACTACACAACTCAGACTTGTAGTGATCCTGTTTTCAGCCTCCCCAGAACTGGGATTACAGGCATGGGCCACCATGCTCGGACTGTTCCCTGGCTCAGTGTGCCCCGGTGGCAGGGCCTGGCACGGTATGTGACCTGGGATCAAACTCTGGTCCCTGCGCTTGCCAAAGTAGGTGCTTGTTGTATGAGTCGGTGCCAAAAGAAATGACAAGAAAACATGATGAAGGTAGCTCAGAGGACTCACTGAGATTTGTCCCTCAGTGAGCAAAGATGTACAAAGGACCCAGAAGCAACTCAGCTTTATTTCAGGCTAGTGAACGTGATCTCATGCATAATCACTTTAGCAAAGGAGGACCATATACATAATCACGAACTTGACCACAATGTCTATTGACTTCCACCTTTTCTTTATTGCTAGGTTCATACAGATGTTAGCCTTTAACAGTCCAAGCAAAGGAAGAAGCAACAGAGAGCCAACAGGTGAAGCTATCTATCACCTGGAGTCCCAGCTTTCTGGGATTCTCAGTAACAGACCACAGCTGTCTCTGGGCTTTGTTTATTTCTCGCCATTTCTTGAGATGCTAAGTAGGCTACGGGTGCTTAGTCTGCTGAGCTATTTCACAGAACCATAAAAACTATTTTAAAAAGTAGTTTATACATAATGACATCATGGTTTACAAGGTACTATAGCAGGCCAAGATCTAAGTAAGGATTAGCCTCATGTTCAGGGATGTTTTTCTTTTTTTTTTTTCTTTTTTTTTGTCTTTTTGAGGCAGGGTCTCACTGTGCAGTTCAGGCTAGCCTTGAGCTCACTTTTGTAGCCCAGGCTGGTCTCGAACTCGCACGGATCCTCCTGACTCAGCCTCCCGAGTGCTGGGATTACAGGCATGCGCCACCACGCCCGGCAAGGGCTGTTTTTCTTGGAGAGATGAGTTTGTTGAGCAACTGAGTGATGTTTCTGAGAATCTTCTCTGGCTGAGGAGACAGGACTTAACTTCTGAAGCCCCTTATTTGGTTGGGTCTCAAACAACTCACAATTAGGAATAAAGACGAATCAGAAATAAACAGACCACATAGCCACACAGAGATCCAAGCTCAATCTTTAACTCTGAAAGCAGAATTAAATATTGTGTAAATGTTGAAGAGATGAAGATTGTGTAAGGTTCATTGGAAATGCTTCTGCTATGACATGGTCTAATACAATCACGAGGTGAATGTGGCCTTCTATTTGTACATTATTATATTCAAAGGATGTGATCTTGTGCATAATCACTCTAGTACAGGAGGACCATATGCGTAATCATGAACGTGACCGTGATCTCTATTGACTTCCATCTTTTCTTTATTACTAGGTTTATACAGATGTTAACCATTAACATTCTAAGCAAGGGAGAAAGGTCGAGCAACCAAAAGTAAAATAGAGGCTGAGGAGGTATCTCTATGGTCTAAGCACCTGTCTGGCAAGCACAAGGACTGATTTGAATCCCAATACCACAGGCCATTCAGGCCCTGGAATCCTGGGCATGCCATGCCAGCCACTGAAACCAGGTATGGTACCACTATCTGTAATCCCAGAGCTAGGGAGGCTGAGACAGAAGGATCACTGCAAGTCCGAGCTGTGTAGCAAGGCCCTCAATGAAATAAATTTTTTAAAAGATTTTAAATATTAAAAGTTTTTATATATTCCTTCCAGTCCCCAAAAGTGATCCTCTCCATTGACTTTCCTGTGCCCTGTGACCAGAACTTCCCCATCCAGATCCCAGGACCAGCATGTTAGTAGGAAATTTTCCCTGCATGCTATGACCAGAACTTCTCCATCCAGACTCCAGACCAGGCACCTACTGTGGAACCTTGCAGCAAAATTCCCTGCAGAGAGGCTGGGGGTCAGACCCTCCTGGCTAATCCCAGGAGCTGAACATCTTGCCAGAGGATCATAGCGGGTTCACTTCCATGCACTGCAGCAGGAAGAACTACTTTCCCTAAAAATTCTCTATAGTGTCCACTAACTATGTGTGATAATTGTTTTCTTTTCCCCAAGCACTTAAAAAACAAAAACAAAAAACGCATTACCTCCTCATCTTTACTCTTCCTGGAGAAAGATCCAGGAAGTTCCACCATGTTAGCTTATAAGTTCTTATCACTGAACAATTAAACAGCAAAAAAAATAGTAAATACTAAATATCACAGCGAGTGTGCTTTGAGAGAGGAGGTAAACAGGAGGCCATATTTACCCACTTGTTCAAGGGAGCTGTGCGTGTGTACCAGCTGTGCTTTTGTCTGCACACCCAGCTTCTTTAGTTTATACTGGGTAGATAAGAATTTCTTTAGTTTATACTGGGTAGATAAGAATTGCTGTCAGCTACCTGTCAAAAAAGAAACTATCAGATTCAGCTGCCTCTGCTGACATATATCATTATCCTCTTCAAAATGTTGTGTCCAGAAGATACAGATTTAGGACTTGCATGCACCTTCCTGCTCCTCCCCCTATCTGTAGTGTTCTTTCCCCATTCAAGGAAAGGTGGCAGAGCCCCCTATGGAGAAGGCTACCACTAAAAATCCCTCCAAAACACAAAACACTCGGTGACATGTAGCCCTCCAAGTTTGGAGGTGATTCTCATATGGGCAGACCCATGCTGGGTCTCTCCTGATATCATCACAGGAAACTGTTGCAAGTATACTGGTCCACATTCCCTAGGAAGGACTGTCTGCTGTCTGGTGCTGGGGTGGGGGTGGGGGTCTCTGTTGGTGGTTAGACTCTGTTCATGCTTACCAAGGCAGACTTTCATAAGATGGAGAGATTTCTTATTCTCACAGCCAGTTTTGTCATGTCAAGCCCCCTGAGATGAGCCCCTTTAGAAGGTCCTCAATGGGCATCAGCCCTGAAATTTCATGTGGGTTTTACTGGGATTAAAAGGAAGCAAATGCTGATAAACTTGCCTGCTTCACCCAGATTCGCCAAACTTTGTTCCACCACTCCTGGCAGCCTTTCCACCTTAGAAATTCTTGCAGCCACTCTTGGACCCATGCTGTCCAAGCCACCCATAACATTAGGGGCAACTTCTAGCTTGTACTTCATTAGTCACCAATGCTGTGGGATGTTAAATGCTGGGCCATATCATCCAGCTTTAGTGGAATGTTTAAATCACAACTCAGTAGTTTTTGATTTGCCCCTCACTGGACTATTTCCCACAATTCTCTGGTTTCTGGAAGCCATTAGCATGCTCTGACTATTTCAAAATCTTGAATTTGACTTCCATGGCACTAGCCAGATCCTTCTGGAATGAATCCATTCACTGGTGGGGCAGGGCAGCTCTCTGTTGCTTTAGGTACCTTTCTCTGTTAACAATGACAGAATGTGATTTCTTCAGGAATTGAAGCCATCTCACAGATACCCAGTTTGCAGGTTCACACAGGAAATTCTTTTAAAGACAGTCTCAGTTTTGAGAAAGCCTATTTGCTCTTAAGTCTGATTTTCTGATTTTCAAATTAGAACCATGCTTCTCCTTTCCCCAGGGCCACCATCAGATTAATTTTCTGTGGTTGAGGTCTCAGCCATGTTGCTATGGCTTTCTGGTGTTATCTCCAGAGCCCACCCCTCAATCCCCCTTTTGTGTTTCATTGTCCCAGGCATCTGTGCCAAATACTCTGTGGATGTAACACTTTCACCCAACTTGCTGCAGCAGTTTTGTATCACTAATCTGCAGACAAACTGTCAAAATCTCAATTTAGTGACTCTACGAAACTCAGAGACATAATTTTATCTCTGAGAAAATAGTACAGTCCCAGTCCTTATATAGATTAAGATTTCTCACAAGTTTGACAGATTTATTTGTGGCCAGTTATTTTAATTCTTAATTTAACTGTTGGCTGGGGATTTGGCTCAGTATTACAAGTGGCACAAGCATCTTCCTGGCAAGTTCAAAGTCCTGAGTATGATCTCTACTCCCCCCACACACACACACACCAAAAAATGAGTGACTTGGGGTGGTGAGATAGATCAGCCTACTAAAGCGCCTGCTTAGACAAGTTTAGGCAAGTGCGGAGACTCTGGTTCAATCCCCAGCACCACATGCTGTATCAGCTGCACCCTCAGGGCCAGAGTCTGGATGTGGTGGCGCATGCCTATAACTCCAGGGCTGGGGAGGCTGAAGCCAGGAGGATCACCACGAGTGAGACCATGCAACAACCAAATACATAAAAGCAAAGAAACAAACAAACAAACTGGGTTGAGGATGCCACCGAGATTAGTTAATCACATTTCTGGGCATGTCTGGGTGGACCTAGGGGGGCTAGACTTTGGGACCATTTCCAGTCTCTGCCACTTCCTCTCTGTGTGAGATAGACTCTTTTAGGTTAGGGACATCAGTGCGTGTCACTGTGGAGGTCAGCACTCCATTCCAGCAGTAGCAAGGCTGGCCAGCATATGCTCGCTCTTTTGTGCCCCTTGCTTGCCCGCACTGCTCTCCCCTTGCGAGACGTTCCTTGTGAATGGGATCAGGCTCTTATTCTTCCTTTTTTGTTCCCTGCCTCAATGTTTCTCCTTGGCTATGTCTGTCTTTCTAGTTGTGTATCGCTTTTTGTTTTCTTTCATAGTCCCCCTCCCCTTTCTACACCTGACTACTCTGAATTTGCATAAGTCGGTCCAGGAAGAGAGGCAAAGGACCAAGGCAAAAAGTTGGACTAAGTCGCACTATCTCTTGTTGGAAAAGAGAATCACTGAATACCCTAAGATATGGCGTCTGTCCCATTGTACCAAACAGCACCAACATATGGCTGATACTATTTGGTGCCTCTGTGGACTTTCTGCCAGCTACCTTCTCAGCCTTTCTTCCTTCCTTCCTTCCTTCCTTCCTTCCTTCCTTCCTTCCTTCCCTCCCTCCCTCCCTCCCTCCCTCCCTTCCTTTCTTTCCTTCCTTCCTTTGATTCTTATACCAATTGTCTTTTCTGTTATGAATGCAGCTATGAGATTTATGAATATTATCACATAAGAGGCACACAACTTCAAAACTCTATTATAGTTTGTGTAGTTGTCCCCCCTCCCTCCAAGGCCTGTGCAGTCATAGGGCAGCTTCTGGAGTTTGTGATTGATTCTTAATCCAATGTTGGGATTCTGGGTGTGAGAGTCCTGGGGTAGATGCTCTGCATTGCAATACACGGAGGGGAGAGAGGCTAGCCAGCTGCTGCCACTTGCTTACTCTCTTGCTCTTTGCTGCCACCATGAATGGCTGCTCTCTGTCATGTGCTGTTCTGCCTTAGACTGCCATTCTGCATTTGGACTAACACCTCCATTAACTGTGAGCTATATAAACCTTACTTTCCTTCATTTTGGATGTCTGGTATCTGTCCCAGCAGCAAAAGAAGAGTCACTGAGACAAACCCACAAAAACTTGTTGTAATGTTATGAGTCAGTGCTGAAAGGCACTATGAGAAGAACTGATGAAGGTAGCTCAGAGGACTCACTGAGATTCATCCCTCAGTGAGCCAAGAACCCCTGAGGCAAATCAGCTTTATTTTGGGAGTGAGCATGATCTCACGTGTAATCATTAAAGTAAAGGAGGACCATGTCATGAAAGTGATCACAATCTCTATTAACTTCCATTCTTTCCCCATCATCAGTTTCACACAGGGGTCAACCATTAACATTCTACGCAAGGGAGAAAGCAACACAGAGAGCCCATAGGTAAAGCTGCTATCACCTGGAGTCCCAGCTTTCCGGGATTCTCAGTAACAGACCACAGCTGTCCCTGGGCCCCATTCATTATACTCTGTTTTCTGAAATGCTAGCTAGGCTACCCTTTCTCTTAAATTACTTTTCATTTTAAAGGTCTTATCTCACAATGAACTATTAACTCTTTAAGCATTTCCATTGTAATGACCCAAATGGAAGTATTTAAGTTTTCCTGGAAGTGTAACACTGCTTCTGAGATACGTTTTGTGAAAATTCTAACTGTAATTTAAGGTTCTATTTAGATTCTCATGGTCGATAGAACAACCTGAAGTAGAATATGAGCATTAACTTTGAGTTAGAACCTGTAGGTCCAGATCCATTCACCCATTGCTGGTGTAATGCCATTCAAGTATTTAACCTGGCTGCTCAGACTCCAGATTATCTACATAGCTTACTTTCTCTATTTAATTGACTATTATTTCGCTATTATTTGATTTTCTAGGTAGCATCTCCCTATTCCCCTTGCCCTCTCTCAAAAACAAATACTCTGAAGGAGGCTTTCACATTTCAATAAATGCAATCTGAGATGCAATTAACATTCTATTAAGGCAGAGCTCTGTTCTGCCATAGTAAATGAGAAGCTCAACTTTGACTCATCAGCAATTTGCTTAAGAGACATTTTGGGGAACCCGCACTGCTGGTGGCATGGGTCTCAGAGTTTCTGGCTTATTAAATTCTACAGTTGGAATACATCTGTTGTTCTTAACTGGGTTTTATACCTGAACATTTTAGCTTTTATTTTTATTAGTACATATTTTCTGTAAGTAATGGTTACACTTATTTGGGCGA
>PVJA010031280.1:0-25055 GCA_004027025.1 Myocastor coypus | reverse complement strand
CTTGAGAACTACCCATGAGGGCAGGAGAGACTGCTGGGCCAGGTGCACGGACCAGTCTCCCACAGAAGGCTGACACATGACTTCCCGCCAGGGAGACACATCACAATCTCTTCGCTTTTTCTTTAAGGAGACAATATTGCACTTAATCATTCCAACTCTTAAAGCCAACCCAAACAGCACAAGTAACTTTCACCTTTGAAATTAAATTTTTTTACAATTTAGTTGCATGGTAAAGGCTCAGAATCTTGCATTTTAAGACAAATAGTCCTTTATTTCTGTTAAACTGAATATACAATAATTGTTCCCTAAGCAACCAACTTTTGCTTATAACTACAATTTCACATTAACAAAACAGACGGTGAAAAGACAACTGATTGTGAAGATCTAATTACAGTAATAAATAAAATAATTTATACAAGTTTTTTTGTGACTTTTCTATAGGAGTCGTATTCATTTAAGCTCTAAGAGGCTAGTTTTGGCTTAACCCTTCTCTAGCATAGGAATGACTCTTGATTTCTTTGCTTTTGTTAACAGAAGTTTTGTTTTTTACAACTGCCCAAGAGGGAGACGTTGCATTCACTCAGAAAATGCACTGAGTGCATAAGAAACTCTCAGCCCCTCTTTATTCATGTTCTAGGTCATTTATATGGCAAAATATCATAAAGGGCTGTGGTGTCAGGGACAGGCAACATCACTGCTTTCCCCATTTGGTTCAGTGTTCCTTCAATGCATGTGCTGCTGAAGTGAGCACAGCTTAATGTTACTTCAAAGTGCTAAGTCTGTAAACTAAAGGGGTAAAGACGCTCAGCTGCTGGTAGGTTCTGTTATGCCCCTGGCCCACAACATTCTCAGTGGAAGCCTTGAGACCTGTGGTGAGTTCCCAGGACTTTACTATGTGCTCCTCCCCACACTGCTGCATCAGCTCCCCCTCCCAACAGTGGATTAACCGGAAGTAAACACCAGTCTCCTTGTGGTCTCACTGTACACTGGTCAAGTCCCACACTAATCCGGCTTATTAATTTTTCTGAAGGTCAAGCTCTAGGCTGTGCTGATAGGATGTCCCTGAAATGTACCTCGGCCTGCTCCAGATGGAGAGTGCCGTGTCTGATCCGTGGAGAAGAACAAGTTAGCTCTGGTGGTGTGGACAGCTTGTCAGGAGCTGAACAGAATGAAATTCCTTTCTGGAAGTAGCACAAAACAAGGGATCCACACTCTACTCAGCCACACAGGTCATACATGGAACCTCACTTGATGGACACGCCAGAGGTAAAGTTGTAGCAGCAACAGGGTGCACAGCCAAGCACGGCAGCTGATCAGAGCCAGCAGAATGGCAGAGTGAGCCTCCTGGGGGCTGCTCCTTCTTTGGAGACACTGTAATGAACAGTGGCTTCTTCGTTGAACTACCTGTGTCTACGAGTTACCTAATGGCAGTTCACCAAGTCTTCAACATCCTTTGAGTCTTCAGAAACAGGACTGCCCAAAGAGGATCCAATGATGTGTGACTCTACCTGATGGTGTTGCAGGATGGGATCTGGAAGAATTGAGTTTCAGGTTAGTAGTGTGTGTACTTGTACATGTGTGTACATTTTCTCTACTTTATTCCAAGAATTTTTTTTTTTTTTCCCAAGAATTTAAATAGTCTACCAAAAGTTAAGATTTAACTGACAAGTCCATTATTGCACCAAGAAAAGACTAAAACAACTAAATAACTGCTTGGCTTTCCCATTACATTTATCGGTCACACGACACAAATTGTGTTAAAGTACCTGTTAGTGTTGTCAAAGGCAAGACAGATTCAGCATCTATAACATCAGACGCCTGGATAAAGCCATGTGGTGAAGGAACGATAAGTATTGTTTCATCATCAATTGTTGTGTGATCAACTTGTTCTACTATGGTGGGAGACTCTAAATCCTAATATGTGAACAAAGAAGAAGAGTAACTCAAAAGAACAAAGCCAGGTATAGATCAACTGCATGCAGAGGCGGTAATGCTATAGACACAAGGGTCCCAAGCTGAAGCCCGGGACCCCTCAGAGCCCCACACTTGGGAGTGGGTTCCAAGGAACACCTGTCAAGCTGCTGCTGAAGAGGTGTGCTAGCACAGCATCTTCACACTGCCCTGCCCGGAAGCAATCCCTGGCCACCCACTTCTGCCAGTGACCCTAGGCTGGGTCACTGGCAGCTATGATGGAGCACTGCACTGGGCACCCAAAAAAGGAAAAACTGCCTGGAGTATGTCCAAGACCCTTCCAGCCTACTCTGCTGGGCATAACTTACCTCAGTAACATAAGCACTGGCCAAATCACAGGGGGATCCTTCTTGCTTAAGGTCGGAGTCCGAAATCTCTTCTTCCATTCTGACCATAACACTGTTCATCAGTTCTGTGCTATTTTGGTCACTGAATTTGGACACATGAGCATCATTATATGATGGTACTAGTGTCATCTTAGGTTGATGAATCTCATCTGGGAAAGTGTCTGCTTCCAGTGCATCAGGAAAATCAGAAGACTGCATGTCGCCATCTACTGAGAGCTCTGCCTGGGATAACGAAGAAGTGAGGTCTTCTGTAGCAACAGTCTGGATGATGACTCTAGGAGTGTGGCACTGCACCGTGACATTGTCACTGGTATTCAACAGATGTTCTGGCTGTAAAGCAGCAAAGGGAACTGTCAATGGCGAAAGCAGGAGGTTCTACTAGAGCTGAAGTCCAACAGACAACCTCTACAGGGGAGACCCTGGCCCTTCCCTCTCCCCAGGAACCACAATGTTCTCATCACTGGAGGCATCACAGATCTGGAACAGGAGCCCTCTCTCCCCTCGATTCCCACCTCTGTATATGTCCATCTCACAGAAAAAGGGGATTAGAGATGTACCCCCAGTATAGAGAAGAAAGTGGTGCTATTGTCAGGATAGTCTTTGTATTTTGTCTGACTAACCCTAATCTGTGACTGGTAATCAGAAACCAAGAACTGTGCAACATACGGATAAAGCATGAACAATGATCTGTTCAGGAGAAGCAGGAGCAGCGGCTGTCAGGGTTACCGTGGGGCTGGCAGCCAGAGTCAGAGGAAGCCCTTGGCTTGAGCTCGTCTGAAGCAGGTAGGTGCCGGGTGTGCCAGTGGGCTGCAGATGGAAAGACTACAGGGAAAGGACACATGCTTCAACACGAGTGACAGACAATGACTAGAGCCACCCCTCCCTCTGACCCACTTCAACCTGGTGGCCACAAATGGACTCCCCTACCCTGAACATACAAATGAGTAACGAGGGTAGACTGCTCGCTGTTGTCTTAAGCCTCTGCTCGGCATGGGAGTGGGATAGCAGGCACCTGTCCTGCCCTCTACTGTCTTTCACAGCCTGGTCTCAGTGGTTTATGTGGGGATTACCCACGTGTGCAGCAAAGCAGCACATCAAAATCCTGTCCTCTGCTTGGCAGGACTGGCCATCACCCAAATTCAAAGAAGAAAACTATGTTTTTGGAGAGGCACAATAGCAGTGTTTACTCACCTGAATGCATTTTTTTAATGGTATAATTTCGGGAAATACTTTTTGTATTAGGGGAAAATTTATTATTAGCAATTAGCAATTAAGGGATGGTGCTTTCATCTGCAAATATGATTCACTTGTATTTACGTTCTGAAACTACAGTATTACAAAATTATTCAGTAATAAAATTTTACATAATTATGCTTCACTCCAGCAGCTAAGAGAAAATATCTATACTTTAGATGGGGCTTCTGTCACCTTTGAAATCTCCTGTACACTGAATCCCTGAACAAAGACTTCCTTTTTTCTTCTATGGAAATAATCATCCCTCCCACAGAAAAGCTTAGTGTTAGTTATAGGAAAGACTTTTATCAGTTAGAACTCAATTTCTCTGGCCTTTCCATGGAAGTGAAAGGCAGTCATTATCCTAAAGGTTACATGCCAACTAATCACAAGCATAGGCATTTCTGCAAACTTTACACCCTATGAGTATCGCAGGTGTGCGATTTATGAATACATCTGTGTTTTTTAAATTTATGTTGCTATCTTGTTTCAGCCTCCCTAGCACTAGGATTACAGGCATGCGCCAACCTGCCCGGTTTGGGTACTGGTACTGATCAGGGATCAAACTCGGGTCCTTGCACTTGCCAGGAACTATCTCCCTGGCTCCTATGAGTACATTTAAATATGTTTAAGTTTCAAGTCTTGAAGCTGAGGTACTACTATTCTCCCTTAGTCATTTTAGGTAAATGAGAAATGTACACAGGTGCTCTTTGACTAAGGTGAGCTGCATGGAGATAAGCCAGGGTGCTGTGGCTCAGTCAGAGCCATGGCCACAGCCACCATCACTGGTCACCCCACTGCATGACCACAGTGGGACCTCCAAAGACTGATCTTCACATCTAGCTCCCTATGTGTTTTTCCAATTTCTCTTGAGACATACCTGGGATTTGTGATGGTGGATTGTTTGGTAGCTGTTTACACTTTTGAGAAATTATAAGACTTTCTTAAAGTGGCTGACCCTCTAGGCTGAGACCACAGCTGTGTTCCCAATGGCTGAAAGTGTTCCTGGGCCACTGCTGCTGAGTGGTGCGTGACACTCTATAAATCTCTGATAACAGTGCTGGCGTAGGCTCAGCACAAACCCACTCATGCATGCTATCTGTCAGTCCAGCTGTTTTTACACATGAAGAACAGATTAAGAAAAGTGCAAGTCTGATTTATGTGTCTTGAAATTTTTCATTTCATTTACTTATATGATAAAAAACTTAAAAATCATACCGACTGACTTTAAGCATAAAAATGATCAGAATCTATAGGAAGCAATACTCACTGGAAGAATCTCAAATGCCTGTAGTGTTCCACTGTTTAGGGTTAGTGTTTCTGAGTCAACAGGAGCAGTAGGAGCCTCTGCTGAAGCTGCAGTAAGAATAAGGACAGTAATAACAGGTGGTGGAGCTTCTCCAGTGTACTGAGCTGCTGGAAAGGCAATTATGTATTGCATAATCTGCATGCAAGCCTGAAGTCACTGAAATTTCCTAAAAGAAATCTAGTGGATTTATCTGGGATAGACAGCATGTGGGTTATAGAAAAGAACATACAGTAGTGGCCACAGTTGGCCACTGTCACTCCTTGCCAGTTTTACTGGAACACAACCATATCCATTCATATTTTTTCCTGTGAGTGGTTTCACACTCTGGACTTAAAAATTAAGACTTGTGACAGACACCATAAAGCTCAAAAGTCTAAGATGCTACTAGACCTTTACAGAAAAGGTTTACCAACATGTACCATGTATAACAAAATATTTCTACTTATTAAGAGGAGTACACCAAAGCTAACTTGCAAAGAGAAAGGAAAATGGAAAAGCGTTTTTCTTGACACTTTAGTAAACAACACAGATGTCTGGAATGCTGGTGTAAGATGCTAGGTCAGGGACTTCTTCCTGTGACAGTGCTTCCTGGAAATGAAAACCTGGGCCAAGTAGGGCTCAGACTATACTCATCCTGCTTCCCTCACGTAACTGCTCTGGAATCAACAGTGCTTTAGAAACAGTGTGAGATGCTACAACTGTATAGGGATTGACCAGACAGTAGTGCCCTTCAGAGGTGCCTGCCAAGGCTCCAGCTGACCACTATCTGCCCACAGTTATACAGGGCTGCAAACAGGACACATGTGACTTTTGGGTGCTTTTAGTCACAGATCAAAGTTCATGCAGCCCTGTCCCTAACCTAAAAAAAGAAATAAGATTTTGGTTAGAATGCTAGAAATAAGTGGATTATAGAATTCCTACTGTCAAATATTTTGTTGGGAGAAATAATTTATTTTGCACATTTATCCATTTAAAACTGATGCTATAAATATTAAGGTACCACTTGTGTTTGCTGACTTCCTAACAGATACTATGAGCCCTGGGGAAACTAAAAGGTTTCCACACACAATCAGTTCATGGCTAACAGTAGTTCAGTTGCTTTGCAATTCTCGACCAGAGAGAGAAAAAAAGGGGGGGAGGCAAAGCAAAGTCTTTTATTATATTTATTATTCCAGTTCTATTATATTGGAAAGTGGATAAAAGCAAAGAACCAAATTCTAACTAGGATGATCATTAGTTTAAAAGTCTCTAAGATCACTTTTGTTTTTCCCTCCCAAAGTCATTCTATTGATTATTTTGTGGGTGTTACCTCCCACTCAACTCCACCCATATCTCCTGTTCTCCTGCTGCATATCCTGACATAGGGTAGCCCAGTGATGCTGGGAAGTATGTGTTATAACTGCTGGAAACAGAATGGATGTTTTGTGGGTGAAGTCAAGGGACCCCGGAAGCAACCTGCCCTGTGAAAGGCAGTTTTATAAGGACTGGTCTTGCTCAGAATGTCACAAAGTACCTGGCTGTGGAGAACAGTGACCAATGTACTGTGACCTGTGCACAGCAGAGCACTCAAGCCAAGTGACGTTGGTTCTGAGAACATGGCTCTCATTCCCTGTCACTGCTGTCCAAAGATCATGGGGCAAAGATCCACATGAAAAAATATTACCCCTCTTAGTAACTGCCAGGTTCCCATAAGCTTATAGAAAGCAAAATTGTCAGAGGCTAAGGCCAACAGATCCTGGATATAGAAACATTTCTCTGTAGGAAACTGGTTCTTTGCTCCCTAAAGAAAATCTTTTCCAACCCTGCCAAAGCCTACTTCTATAAACGTTATGTCGCCAACTCATGAACAGGTTTGTTCTGGGAGAACTGTCCATAGTAAGTCAGATTTGTTCGTAAGCCGCCAAAGTGAATTTTATACAGCAGTACTATATATACAAACTGTGAAATATTTGCAACATTACAAGTCGGGGACTGACTGTGCCTGCCACAGATCCACCCCAATCTGTGTGTCTTCTGGTGAAATTTATGAAGCACTGTGCCACCTTGTGAGTTGCTCCTCTCTTCAACGGACTATTTTCAATTAATCGTTAATCTTAACTTCTATTTGAATGATTCGTTTTTACTCCATCCTTAACTGTAAAATCAGGAAAGCTGTTTCAGAACAGTGTACAGCGCCAGGGTTGCAAAGTCCTTTCTATCACACATTTGTTCTTTGCAAATACGAGGTAACCTTTCTAAAAGGCCTTGGATGTACTTTCCTTCTCCACTTTAGCAGGTGGACTGGGGTCACAGCCATCACCCGAGCCCCACACTTACAGACATGAGTGATCTGGACTGGGATCTGCAACGCGGCCATGGGGCTGGGGGGGACGGCTGTGTTCTCTTCCAAGCGGGCCACTCGGATCTGAACATGCTGAACACTGGAACTGGAATTACTGTTGGCAACTCCAGGTCCTGACTTATTCTCCAGCAGCGCTGGGTTGTTTTTTTGGTTCTCATGTAACTGTTTCAGACCTTTTATTAAGACTGCAGGGAGATGGGAAGACAAAAACAACACTGACTCTCTGGCACCACTGTCAAGGCAACAGGGAGGTGGAGGGTAGGGTAGGGAAGGAAGTACTAGAAATAATAATTACACACTGGATGTAAGAATTTATCAAAATAACAGTAAAATTATTAAAACTACAGCCTGCCTGAAAGCTGGGAAACATGATCTATCACAATTTTTAGAACTCTTTTCTGGGAGGGCTAGGGCCTTGCTACACTGCCCAGGCATGTCTTAAACTCATGGGCTCACGAGGTTCTCCACCTGAGCCACTGAGGTGTATCAGCAAGTTTCTGTTCCCATTTTGTAGGCACTTTACTTTGCTGGTTATTTCCTTTGCTATGCAGAAGCTTTCTAAATTTGATATAACCCCAGTTGTTGGTTCTTGCTAGTATTTTTTCATGCCTTTCTGTTCAGAACATCTTTGTCTACATCTGTGACATCAAAAGTTTTACTTACTTTATCTTCCAACTGCTTGTTTCTGCTTTCGTATTTAGAGCTTTGGACCACTTGGATTTTAGACCAGTGCATGATAAGAGACTCAAGTCTAGCTTCAATCTTGCATGTCTTCCCAATGCCACTTGCTGCAGAGGCTGTCTTCCTTTCAGCATATGTTTTTGGTCTCTGTCAGAGATCAGGTGACTGAACATGTACACCGTTGTCTCTGCATCCTCCTCTATTCTGGTCTACTGATCCACAAGTCAGCTGTTGTGCCAACCATGCTGCTTTCTTCATCATACCTTTGTAGTATTACTTGAAGTGAGGTCCTGTGCTATCTTCTGCTTTGTTCTTGTTGCCCACAACTGTTCCTGCAATTCTGGAATTTTTTTCTGTTCCATGTGAATTTTAGGATTATTTTCTCTAGTTTTGTGAGGAATGCTATTGGGATTTTGATTAGGACTGCATTAAATCTGTGGATCAGTTTTGAAGTATGGCCATTGTGACAATATTGGTTCTGCATCTCCAGGAACAAGAGATATCTATTTTCTGATGTTCTCTTCTACTTCTTTTTCTGCAGTGCTGTAGGTTTTGTGGTAAAGGTCTTTAACAAATTAGGCTATTTCCTAAAGATTTAATTTTTCTTGATATTATTGTGAATGGAACTGTTTTCCTAATTTATTTCTTGGTGAATTGTAATTGGTGTACAGGAACACTATTAACTTTTTTTGTGTTGGCTTTGTATTCCACTATGCTACAGAATTTGCTATTCTAGGAGTCTTCTATTGGGAGTTGTTCTTTTTTTTTGGGGGGGGGGATTTCCATGCAAAGGATCACATCATTTACAAATAATAATCCAACTTCTTCCTTTCCTATACGCATCTTTTATTTATTTTTTTTTCTTTTGCTTGACTGCTCTAGCTTGATTTTCATGTGTTGAACAAGAGTGGTGACAGTGGGCATCCTTGTCTTTTTCTCGATTTTAAGAGGGAATGGGTTCAGCTTTTCTCCACTCGTTAGCTCCCATTTGTCATAAATGCCTTTTACAAGGCCTTCCTATTCCTTAGGACTTTTATCTTAAGTGCATGCTGGATTTTGCCAAAAGCTTTTGCTCATTTATTGATGAGATCGTGTAGTTTCCAACCATGCTTGTTTTTTTTTTTTTTTTTTTTGAGATTCATTCATTACACTTACTGGTTTACATGTGCTAAACCATCCTTGCATCCCTAGGATGCAGCCTACTTGGACGAAGCATCTATCGATGACTGATTACATTCTACGTGCCAACGTGTTAGTTACTGAGCACTTCTGAATCTAGGTTCACTAAGGAAAGAGGCCTGCAATTTTCTTTTTCAATTGGGTCTTTATCTAGTCTTGGGATCAGCATGATGCTGGCTTTCAGGGATAAGTTTGGGAATACTCCTTCCCTTTCAATTATGTTGAAGAATCTGAAGAGTATTCGCGTTATCTCCTTAGAGGTCTTCTAAGTTCAGCACTGAATCCAGGACCATCTGGCCCCAGGCTTTTTTTAGTTGATAATTTTATTATTGCCATTTCATTGCATGTTATTGGAGTATTCAGAATTTTTATGTGTCCTTGGTTCAACTGATAATTCACATTTTCATTAAGTTAATTCCTTAGCATTTAATTTTTCTTTGGAAAGATAAAAATGGGAGTTATATATTAAGGGGAGTTAATTTAATAACCTAAACAGACTATTTACCTTTGTTCAGTGCCTGTGAAACATGCAATGGAATGCAAAGAATGCTGTTTCACTTCAAGCTAATTCAATTTCAGATCTCTAAACTTATATAGTTAACAAAATGAAATTTAAAAGCCTTTATTCCACAAAAGAAGTTCATCACCCACTTTGCCCAGTGAGGCCAGTTATGACATTATAAGTACGTATACAACTTATTAAAAAGTTTAAATTTAAATTTTGACCTTTTTTTTTTTTTTTTTTTTTTTTGGTGGTACCAGGAATTGAACTCAGGACCTTGTGCTTGCCAGGCAAGCACTTATTCCACTGAGCTATCTCCCTAGTACCTAAATTTAAATTTTGAAAAATAAATCTTAATACAAAATTGAAACAAAATTTATTTCCTCTTCATACTTTACGCAGAAGAATAAGAATGTGACAGTGTATCTACTTTCAGATTTTGGGAATTAATAATTACATTAACTCTTCTCTAAAGAAGAAAAGACAACACTCAGGAAATAGAGCAGAAATGTAAGTGGAAACTGGCTTTGACATTTCTTGAGGCAGAGAACTGTAACTCCTCAGGTGTAAACATGGTAACAAGGGAAGGACTTGAAGTAATACATTACCAGGGAATGAAACATCCTTATGGTTTGCAATTTGCCTTTTGATGGTCCACCATTTACTTCGAAGCCACTGTGGTGAACGGACACTGCTCCACCCCTCAGCTAACAGATCCCAGTTTATGTCATTTTCATCAGCTACATCAAGCTCTGCTACCCTATAGGTTCAAAACAAGCACATGTTAATGGCGCATTTCATTCTCCATAAGAACCCTCTTCTGCCTGAATGACAGCAGCACTGATAAAGGGCATGGCAGATAAAGACCACCGGCTGCTGATGTCTACTGGCATAGAGAAAGAATGCATAAACACAGGTCATGTTCAGAGCCAGCAGCTAAGAGATCCAGTCAGCACAGCCTTTGGCTAAAAGTATAACCAGCGTGTCAAACTGTAAATGATCAGAAGTAGACGAAGCATTGGGAAGAAAGGGGAGCAGCTCAAGGCCACACTGTAAGGAAAATGAAGCTGCAGTGTTTCAGGGAGTTTCTTAGAGTAGCTTTTACTAAGTCAGTTATCTTTAGATCTGAGCTTTTCCACTTGTGAAACAAAAACACACCACTCAAAGATGACTAGTGAAATAAAAAAATTCAAAACAAAATGATAAAAGCACAAACTAAAAAACAACCAGTAATAGTACAACTAACTTTGAGGTTTTAAATCATTCAGTTTCTAGCTTTAGTTGTGATGGCTTTGATTTTCAGCAGGGACACAATGACAAGTCTATTATTTCAGTGTCTAAGTATCTTCTTGGTGGTATGTTTTTGCTTATTTGGGCTACTGAGTCTTAATGTTAAAACCATTAACTTTTAAAATCCTGGGATTCTCACAAGGCCCTTCCTGAATGAGTACAAAGTGGGCATTTGGCCTCACTGAGGGTGCAGGTGGTCTCTTGGGGCAAGCTTGGCACAGCAGCCAAGGACTGAAGGACATGGAGACTGACAACTCTGCCTGACACAGCTGCGTGGTGAGGTGAAGCTACTGCCAGTGCCATGCCTGATCTAGGAACACATAGGCCTTCTGCCTCTATGCCTTCAATTAGACTTGACCTGGGCACTAAATCCACTAAAAAGGAACAAACAAAAACAGAAAGAGCTCAAGGTGAGATACCAAGGGTCTTGCACAGTGGCTCTCTACTGAAAGGGTGCTTTCTGATGTTATAGGTCCACGAAACCCAGAGGATTGGCAACCACACATACATGAGTAAGCAGCCCAGAGAGCGCAGCACACACCTGAGGATGAGGTTGATCTCATCTTCTTTGGTCCACTCCGTGCCCCCACTCTGCTTCCAGTTCAGGTAATTGAGCCACTTGGAGCGACACTGCTTCTCTGAGCGGGTACCCACCCTCTCTGCCACTGCAGCCCAGGACACACCCTGCGTGACAGTGTCACCGGGCTCAGTGCTCGTCAGCTCATGAACCACCTCTGCAAGTCTCTTTTCCTCCTCTTCTGTCCATTTCCCTGAAAGAAGGAGATTGGCCAGATGCCTCCCAGCCCTTATTCCCAAAGACCTGTCTCAGCCTGTAGGGAGTATACTGAAATCCATTTCTACATAGAGCTTATTATAGCTTCATTCAAGTGGTCCTGTGCTGGGGACAATGTGTATCTACTAAGTGAGCAGCATCTTACTGTCTGGTGAGGTCTCTGTATAAAACATAACTACAAAGAACAATGTACTCTCAGGTCACACTGACAGCTCCATGAATACAACACAGGAAGAGCTTTGCTGATAGCTTTGGGGATGTGGAGACTCCTTATCCAGCAGAAATGGTGCATTCAGAGAGCCTTTCCTCACAGGAAGGAGCAAGGAGGGTGACGGGGTGATGACTAATGATGCCTACCTTTTATCAAAATTAGTGATAATTAGTGAGAATACCTTTATCTTCCCACTACCCCAATTCTAGTCACTGAACAAATGGTGTAGTATCTGATGTTAGCATTTATGTGTTTTAATTCCACCTTCTGTTAAATTTGTTGATTTTTCCTGAAGAGAAAAATTTGTTTAAAAATTTCCTTCTGGTTTAAATTTAATTATTATAGATCAAACCCCCAAAATGTCAAAAAGGTTACATTCCTACTTCACTGCACAAGTATTTACTGAATGTGCATTATATACTGGCACAACTCTGCATGCTGTGGATATACTCTGTTCTCCTGTAAAGCATGCTATGAAAGGAAGGAACAATCCTGAGGTGGTGTTTCTTTGGGAAAAAAGCAAAAATTTCTGTCCTGGATGCCAAAGAAAGCAACCAAAACCAGGGAGTGCGATGGGGTCCTCCGAACCATGCTGCTAAGAGCTCTGCGCTCACAGCACTGCACAAGGGCTTCAATGCACAGCTTCCATCTCAGGTTTGCAGATTAGGACAGTCAGAGTGACAGAGCTGGGACAGTGGTGCTCTCAGCCTTGTGGAGATGGCAGTGCTGGAGGATATAAGGGGAAAGCAATCTTGACTTTACTTCAGTGAGCAGGGATACAAAATCACACCTTATGACACCTGCTCTTGGGAGTGAGGACATGCTGTGAACCCTTCAGAGAAGAACAGGGCGAATAGAAACTCAGAGCATCCGTCCTCACCTGTTCGTACAGAGGAAGTGAGACTCAGCAAAGGTAAGTGACAGTGGTAGCAACTAGAGAAACTGCTGTCACAGAGGCTTGACAAATGCCACCCCTGGTGCATTTATGTATTCAGATACATCTACAGGCTGGCCTGGAGACTGAAATACATCAAGTTCCCACTTAGCATTCGAGTTGCCAACTTTAACAGGTGTATGTGTAAGACTCACTATCGACTTACCAATAATTCTTCTAGAATGGTACTTGTTCATAAATTGAGGACTTATTGTACCAATAATTGTGTGTTTTTTAAAGATGGAAAAACATACTTCAAGTTTGAGATAAGCAAAAACAAACCTTTGGAACATAGCTTTTTCTTAATTTGGACTTGTAATAATTCAAGTTTCTCATAGATATGAGCTGATAAACTGTCATTAGTCTAAGTTAAGTGAGATGAGCCTAAATTAAAATTATTTCCCATTTATGTAACTCATAGCTACCTTCTGAAGTGGGACAGCTGTGGCTGCTACAAAACCAGGTCATGCTAAACCCTAGGCTTTCGAAACGAGACTGTTGTGTGAACGATGTCCTTGCACACAGAAACACAAAGCAGATGTTAGCTGGACCCAAATTACAGCTGAAAAAGGCAGACTGGGCAACAATGCGTGAACTGCAGCACATGACAGTTCCATTGTTTCTAAAGGCCAGGACTCAGGGGGTGATATAGCACCAAGGAACACATAGGACCTGGCACACCTTATATCTGGTGCACACGGCACCTGGCACACGCGGTACCTGTGTTGCAAGTGTCCTTCATCAGCCGGCATCGGTCTTTGACGGAAGATGCGCTTCTCCCGAGCGCCGCCCCTATTGTGGCCCAGTCGTTGCCATGCTTTATCCGGAGCCTAGAACAAGAGTCTGCCAATCAGCATTTGGTTCAACTGTTTTCTCCCTCTCAATTTCATCATTTATTCTTCATTCTTCTTCTTCCCACTTGACTGGTTTGGAAGTTGTGGGCAGCAATACTTTGAGAGCCAAAGTTTGAAAGTGTGGCCTTTTATTGGGGTCCACAGTTGTCTGTGGGTGAAAACAAAAACAGGCAGCAATTGCCCTTTTCCTGGGTCAGAGAAGAAATAAGTAACTTGGATATGTGTTCAAGAAGACCAAATTTTCCTCCAATTATGACACCATCTCCCAGGCGAGCCCCACGCCTCCCTTTGGGCGGACTCCTAACAGTTCTTCCTTACACTCTGCAAAGTGCCCAGAGCCCTGTGTCACCTACAGCAGCCATTTTCCATCTTTTCTCATGGCCCACACCACACATTAAACCGTCCTTATGACCCCGCCTTGGTGGACCAAAACTGCTTCCTGAGAGGAGCAGCCCTAGTGAGGTGGAATAATCTGAAGTCAGCCCAAAGTCACCACTTTACACCAGGGCCTTTGGTTTTGATCTTGGTATATAAACACCCCAGATTCAATTGTCAGTGCTACCAAAATCAGCATCTAATCTCTGGCACCTCCACTAGTGGCCAGAGGAAACATTCAGAGATCAATAGCAGACAGCAAGATCTGCTGTTAGGGACACAGCTACTCTGTAAAGGTCTAGATGCAATACCAAGTTTACTGGCAGAGCTAAATTACTCCCATCCACCAAAAACCTCTTCAGATCTTCCAGTTAAAATGTTTAAAACATAAGACAAAAAGCAAACAACAGAAAGGATGAAAACAAAATCTAAAACTTACTCCTTCAGCTTCTCAATTTCTTCAGGTGTATATCTAGAAATTCAGAGAAAGTTTTTTTTTAAAAAAATCAGTTAAAATAAGGAATGGTAAAAACCTCAATAAAAATCAGGATTTCATTTAGGGAACTAAATGTTAGTAAGTCCACATAAAGTAACCCATTTTAAGTAAAACACTGGGAGCTAAATGCTCCTATTTTCTTAATTAAAATAGCAATTACTTTTAGTTGTAGTAAAATTAAGCACTGTACAATTTCATTTAGAAACACAACATTTAAAGCATTTATTTGTTCCAGTGCTGCCTAACTCTTTACTTCAAAGTTAGGTTTAGGCATTCTGAAATTATAATTAGTCCAAACTTATGTTTTTTGTGAAATGTAGCTAAAAAGGAAAACTTATGGAAAATCCTCTTAAGGCAATGAAAAATTTAAAATTCTTTTCATTTTCTGTAGCCAGGCATGTACCCATTATTCCAGTGCAGCCAATGAAATGTTTTCTCAAACTGTCCTTTAAAATTAGGAAAGGCTGTTTACTTTTTTTGAAAGCAGGTCTCACTTCTGAGCTCAGGCTGGCTTCAAAATTGTGATCTTGCTTCAGTCCTGTGCAAGACAGAACTACAGGGCTATACTTATTGCTCTCTTGTTAAACACTTGCATGGTACATGGAAGGTTTATGAAAAGTTAACAGGTCATTCCTGTTCCTTTGCCATTGTGGTAAGCCATATTTAAATCTCTTCAATTTTGAGATGCACTCTCATTAGCAGGCTGCTGAAAGCTACAAGGAAAGCTGTTGAGTCTAAAGACATACCGCTGTCATCTAAGGTTCCCAGAGAAAGCGTGTCACTTCCACGAACTAAGCACTATACTGAAGCTTAATGATGCCTCTGCATAAACACTACCTATGATGAAACTCTAAACACTGCTTCTACTTTACCTTGATTTTATTAAAACAAAAAATCACTGATCTAGTAATGCTATACTCTTAAAAAAAAAAAAAAGATTAAAAACTACTACCAATGAATTCAAAGTGAATTCAAAGTTCTTTTTAACACTGCTACATATTACACCATTTTTGTGTTCTTTACTTTGGAGCAGACCTGGGCATATTAAGTGTACCAAGTATTCCATTTAACCTAGAGGAGTGATTCAGACTAATTTCTAAATGAAACCTATTATATTAAGGTTTCACCGTATTTTCAACATAGACCTGGAGGGTAAGTATAACAACAGTAACTCATAAGCTTTCTCAGTTAGGCTTAATTATACCTGCACTTAAAAACATGACAGTTCTGTAAACATTTCCCTCAGGAATGAAAACATGCAGCATTACAAGCTTTCATACTTTCCCACATGGTTTCTGTCATCATACATGCGAAGCACTCTTCTATAAACTGCAAACAAAGGCCGGTTCAGACCCCATGCTATAGTCCTGTAGAAATCTTTTCTTTCGTCTTTTGACATCTCAAAGATGATTTCTGTAGCATCTTTTATTCCGCGTGCCTAAATGGGTTACATTTCTTTGATTTAGGGATTTCTGATAAAATGCATGTGGATATACTATGCTTTTAAAACTTGTTTCAATGTTAATGGTCACCAATTACATTTAGCAGAAGAATATATTGCTAATAAAGTCAAATGTAAACATTAAAATACTATAAAAACAACAAAATGACATAGGCTCCAAAAACAAATCTGTATAAAATTCAATTTTAGTTATTTCCTTTTAAAAATCATTAAAAATTAAAGAAGATAATCATAAGAGTAAAATTATTGGGAATTACAGTACTTAAAAGATTGATGAATATACTAACTGGTTCTTTCAAATTTATTTATTTTTTGGTACTGGGGATTGAACTCCGGACCTTGCAACTTGCCAGGCAAGCCTTTTTCTACTGAGCTAGCTACCTGGCCCCGAACTGATTCTTTCAAAAGACATGTTAAGATTAAAATTCAAATAATAAACTTCAGGCAAAATCTTTTTTAAAGGCAAATATTAGAAATAAGAAAAATGGGGCCTAAATAATCACTATAAGGATTAGAGAATTAAAGAACATTATAAACAATTTTATGGCAGTAAGTTAGAAAAGTAAAGTGAATTAATTCCTAGAAAAATTTAATTTACTAAAGCTTTCTTTTCTGTGAAAGAAAATCAAATAGCCACAGACCCAGAAAAATATTTAATCAATTATTAATAATCTTCCCAAAGTGAAAACATCAGGTCTAAAACTAAATTCTACCAATTCTACTATTCCCAAATAAAGAAAGCAATCAGGTATATTTCACTGGTCTCTTTATCAAGCCAGCACAAGCACAGTAGCAAAACCAGACCAAGACAGCTGCAGAGAACCATTTCCAGGCTGTGTGCATGTGCTAACATGCTGCAGAGCACAGCATATCAACACCCAACAGTAATGAAGTTACATATCCCAGCAAAGACAACTATTCAAAGAGCAAGTCTGTGTCAGTCAAAAAATTATTAAGGTAACCAACCACATCAGTACATTTACAGAAAAAACACAAAATCTCAGTAGATGTGGAAAAAGCATCCACAAAATTCAATGTTCATATATGCTAAAACTCAGCAAATTAGAACATGCTAATTAGATTTTAACAAAAAATACAGATTGGAAAAGAATCACTTGTAGATAATACATGTAGAAACTTGATAATTATACAAAAATGATCTTAAAAGGCATTTTAACAAGGTTGTAAGACATCTGCATTTTTATAAGTTTATAAATATTTTTAAAAGTTCTCTTACAGCAGTAACATTAAGAGCACCATAACTAAATTTTAGGCATATTATGAAGGTGTTTTATAGCAAATTGATAGAATAATATTAAAGAGGCCTGGGGAAGATAGCTTGGCAGTCTAAGTGCCTGCCTGGCAAGCACAGTAACTCTCATTCAATCTCTGGCACTATATGCCACGCTAGCCCCAGAACTCTGGACGTGCCATGTCAGCCACCAAAATCGGGTGAGATGCTGAATGCCTATGATCCCAGTGCTGAGACTCGATCACTATGCGTCTAAGCTGTGTAGTAAGACTCTACTAAATGAAAATTTTTATCCTCTGCAAGCTGATGTTAAGCTTATATCAAAAGCTTAAAAGGCCCTAAGAAGAGCTAAGATCTCAATGAAATGCCCCAGAAGATGGGACATGTAGGTGTTGGTTCCACAGTGCTGGGCATGGAACAAAGGGCACTTCACAAGGCATCAGACAGCACTTTACCACTAAGACACATCCCGACACTGATACGAATACTTCTGAACACAGTATCACAACAGTATACAGATAACAAACAGAAGCTAAAAACAAATTAGAATACCTAATTTACAAATAGGAAAAAAAAAAAAAAAAAAAAAAAACTTGTGGAAGCTTGACTTAGAACAGAACAGACATGGCTGATGAGGAAAAGGACTGACCTAGCACAATACCAGGATATGGTTATCCACATCAAAAAAGAGGAGACACTAAAGCCTTAACCCTCATAATGGAAATAAAATCAGCATGAAAGGCTAGAAAGTTACAAAATGTGAAAAGTTATAAAACTTGTATAAGACAACACATGAAAATATCTTTGCTCCTTTTACATTGTAAAAGGTTCCTTAAGGACACAAAATAACAGGAAAAATATGATAAACTTGATAGTGAACTGGGGAAATCATTAACTTGAGGGCAAGATAACTGTAATGAAAATAACCAATAAATTTAGTATACAACATACATTAAGAATGTTTAACTTCCCCTGGCACTACATGCTGCACCGGGCCCCGCCCCCAGGTGCAACTGAGTCAACAAAGGAGTCTGGACATGGTGGCGCATACCTGTAACCTCAGCACTAGGGCGGGCACAAAACAGGAAGATCACTACGAGCCCAAGCTGCACAGTGAGACCCTACCCCCCCAAAAAAGAATGCTAACTAAAGAAAAAGAACTTCTTAAGAAAACTAGTAAAAAAAAAAAAAGTCTTTCTTTTTTAAATGTATTTTTAGTACAGGGTCTACAGGGTAGAATTTTTGAAAAAAAAAAAAGGTGGACAAGTAAACATATAAAAATGTTATAAGAATCCCCTAAAATAAATTCTATATATTGTAAACACATACCCATCAAAATGTTACCAGAGAAACATAAATTAAAGCTATAATAAAATACCATTAATAAAACACCAGTTTGTGAAAATAGCAAAAACCAGCAAGAACATGTAAGTAACTACTAACAGGAATTGGTAACTTGTATACTTGCATAATGAAATATAGCTAAACAAATCAAGAGATGGGTATCAAATTCATACCACTGAGCAAAAGAAGCAACTTACATAACACCTTGAGAATGAACATGGGTAATTATATGACATACACTTCTAAAGCAGAAAAAATTAAAAATTACAAATCACATTGGTATGCATTTTATTTGCCCTGTTTGTTTTTAGTCCTTTTTTATTTTACTATATTTTTGTTTTGGTTGAATTACTTTTTAGAGAAGTTTTATTTTTTGTTTTTGGTGTGGGAGACTAAACCGAGGGCTTCCATTTCAGATATTTTGGAATATGTGCAACTTTACAGGAAAAGTCTCTAAATTTTAGACTCTTCTCAACTCTCAATTATGTGATTTTGGACACTGTGATGAAGGAGGACCACAGAGTGGGATGACAGACTCTTATTTTTTTTCTGGCAATTATTTTCACTTATTCTCTAAATACAGAATACATGATGTTTAATTAGAACTGTATAAAGTTCAGCAAGATTTTCAGAAGAGCACAAAACAACCATAGTCAAGTGACCCAAGGTCAGGGCATCTTCAGGATGTTTCCCAATTCGGGCCACGTTGTGACTGCTCTGCTCCTGGGGAGGAACACTTGCTCTGAAGCTGCCCTCCCGCCCCCCAACTTGGCAGCTATCAAGGGAGGGGCTACAGTTGTGCAGTTGCAGTCATCTGTGTCCTGTACCCCCTGGTCTTTTGGTCACAGCCCTCCCCTGCACCACTAAGCAGGTGGCTCTTAGTGATCACTTCAGTACCTACACAAGAAACCTCATACCCTAAATCCAGGACTGCTTTTTTCTACCATCTCACCTAAAGCTATAGCATTTTCCAGGTTTAACTAATGTATCCATGACAAATAGAAAGCTTTTAATGTATTTCTGGATGTATTTTCAGTGTCCACTGATTTTGTTTCTCTGTACAATAAAACTGGTGGAAGAACCTTCAAATAAAAATCACCTGAGAAGGCAGTCATCACAGGGAGCACTATACACATATATATATATACCACACACCAAGGGACTGGTCAAATAAACACCACATACCCTTTCCCAACAATGTCCACACCACTTCCAGATGCTACTGTGCAGTCTAGCATCACAGGAAGTCTGCAACAGACTTCCAGAAGAAAAGGATGGATTTGTCCACCATAGGCCTCACCTAACTAAGCCACCAGCTCTGCCTCACGATTTGAGCTCCTGTTGCTATTTGGCAGAGCCATCATTCTCTGGTTCAGCCTTCAGGGGCCATGTACCTTGAGTCGCGCTCTGCACCTCACCCCTCTGCTCGCACACACCATACCCTCTGTGCCCTGGTCAGTCCTCTCCAGAGACTGAGTTCCAACCCTTGCTCTTCTGAACTACTCTCAGCCGTTCCAACCCCAAGAACACACGGTCTTTTCTGACTCAGGCAGTAGAACTCAGAGCCAGAGAGCCTTGCTTCCCTCTTCCACCCATCTTCCAAGGGGTTGTAAGCTTTGCAGAAAAACTTAACACTCTCTTTACACATGTTAAGGAAATTCTTGTCTCAAGTGCCTTAAAATACTGTGCTCAAAGTACACTGAACAAGAGAACTAAATGCGCAAGAAAGAAGCCTGGATAGGAGTATAAACTAAAACTTCTACAAAAGGACTCATAATATATTCAAAGAACATACATACTTTTAGGCTTTATTTATTTGGATTTTTGAGAAAGGGTCTCACCATAGAGTTCAGACTAGATTTAAACTCACAATCCTCCTGCCTCAGCCTCCCAAGTGCTGGGATTACAACATGTACCATTATGTCTAGTACCTTAAGACTTTAGATAATATAAATTAATTTATAGCCTGACTGAAAGCTAAATATATTGAAGAAACTATACTATAATGATTTACTTAAGAATTATTAAACCATAATGTATGATAGGTCACTGTTACAAAGATCAGTGAGAAGCTCTGAATTAAATCGATATAATACTTATGTATTTTAGTAAACAAATTAGTGAAAAATAAAAATATATCACAGATACCTTTAGATAGCGTTCAATATTGTTCATCAAAATATCTATTTCTTCCTTGGACCACATCCCCTGCTTCCATTTATGTCCTTTAAAAGAAAACAAATATATCTTTAAAATGTTACTCCTCAAGAAGAACAAAATACTAAATATTTGCTTTGTGATTATCAACTAAAATACAATGTAGCCAATTTAACTTCTCATCCATCTGAAATCTGAAAAATCCACAGATAATACTGGTTCTGCAATCTCTGGTTTTTAAGTAAATACATTTGACCCTACTTAGTAAAGATAATAGCAAGGATATTAATATTGCCTCTTTCTTTTTTCTTTCTGTATTTAGGGCAGTGTCTACAGGGTATTCAGGGTCCTTCTATGTAGATTAGACTCATAGTGATTCTCCTGTTTTTTCAACCTCCCAGGTGCTGGGATTACAGGTGAGCGCCACCATGCCTAGTCTCAATCCATTTCAGTGAGCCCCACGGGCAGAACTGGAACAGCACAGCAAGGATCAAACCCCAGGTGCTGTGCTCTGCCTGAGCAGGTGCTTTAATCTGCTGAGCTATCACTCTGGCCCTGGTATTGCCTTCTTTTATATTTGGAGAAATGTAAAACTGCTATCAAAAGACATAAATACATGAAAAGCCAATTATGCTAAAAATATTCTGAAAAACTTGTCCAATAAAAAAATAAATTTTAGGCTAGGGAGTTAGCTCAGCAGTCTAAGGGCCTGCCTGCCAAGTACAAGGGCCTGAATTTGATCCCCAGTACCACACCATGCAGGCCACTGAAATTGGGCATGACGGTGCACACCTACAATTCCAGTGCTGAGTAGGCTAAGGCAGGAGGATCAATACAAATCCAAGCTATACAGGGAAACCCTGTACCAAATGAATGAATGAATGAATGAATGAATGAATAAATAAATAAATAAATGAAATATTTTTTTAATTTAAAAAAAATTCTAGCTGGGAATGGTAGCTATTTGGGAGGCTGAGGTAAGAAATCTGCAAGTTCAAGGCCAGCCTGAGAAACTCAGTGAAATCTTGTCTCTCTCTCTCACACACACACACACAAATTTTTTTACAGTGATGGACCACGTATACAAGTTTCTAGGGCAAGATAAACATGAGACATTGTACACTGAGTAAACAATGCATTTCCAGGGTATTCACTGAGAATAACCAACTGCTCACCTCAGCATCCTCCCTCAAGTAGCTTATCAATCACACTCACCGTTTCCTGCCTCCCTGGCTACTCTTTTCAACTTAGCTGGACTATGAACGAGCACTACTTTAACTTTCCAAGCTGTTTTTAGATTGAATAGATCTCTGAAAATGTCTGACTTCTAACTCTCTTAAGCAGCACTATAGTCTTTTAAATGCCACCTCTATATATCTGGTTCGACTTCCTTTCCTCCCTCTTCTTTCTACAGTACTGAGGACTGTACCCAGCCAGGGCTTTTGTATCAAATTATGTATCCCAACTTTTATTATTCTGAGACACGATCTCATAAAATTACTGAGTTGATGGATCTGGGCTTGAACTTAGGATCCTCCTGCCTTGCACTTCCAGATCTACTTCGTATCAGAAAGAGAAAAACAGTAACAAATAAATGCTAGTTTCTGGGTTATCTCTAGTTAAGCAGGTGAGGAAAGCCCAACTCTGAACTTTATAAGCACTATTTTCTCCATTAGTCCCCACTACGCAGTATACCTCCGAGAGCACCGTACCTTTGTTAGTTAGAGAATCCTTATCTTCTTTAGTTGTAAACCATGCTTGGCTAACTGCTGAAACTTCCTCATTACCCAAGGAAGAGATTTCATCTAGCTGCTCATTCTGCAAAATCTTGAAAAGTATATAAAAAAATTAACACCTAACCTCATCTATCTTTGTAATGCTAAGCATAATATAATCAATATAGAAACACAGGATCCACTTTTTGGATACAGTAAAAACACGTTCAACTTACAGCAGACAAATCTCTTTATGATGACAGCATAATGAAAATATTGTTGGCATTAACACAGTATGACCCTTAGTAAGCAAAAACTCTATTAGTAGCTTCCCTTTATTATGTGGGCCAATTGTGAATCAAGCATTAAAATCAATACAAAATATCACAAAGGCATTTTGGATGTATGTAACATGAGCTTCTACATACAGCTCTGACCAATTCCAAAGAGGAAATGAAAATACTAGGGTTGCCTATTACAGCTGGTTAATGTCCTCATAGGTAGTCTGCTACCTAAATTATAAACAGTGATCTATAATTTCCTGTTAAATTTGAAGAGTTTGTAGGCTATAATACATTACAGAGTCATGTCCGTTTACTTCTGACTGGTAACTTCATGCTCATCCACTTCTGGAGCTGATCCAGTCTTATTTTCCCTTTGTCCCTCTTAGCTCTATGGTACTTGCTACTGCAGCTGAAGCCACCTTTTGCACAATTATCACCAGGTGGATTTTCAGCTAGACATACCTAATTTAACAAGTTCTATAGGACAAAGCTGCTCCTAAAAGCACAGCTGGCCCTGTCTCATGGGAGCATTAGTTCAGATGAGGCAGCCTCTGTCATGGTGCTGCCATGATAGGCACAAGCCTAGCCTAGACAGATGAGGAAAGGAAAGCGATTCCCACACACTCTGCCCAATTTAGCTCTACCCTGAATACAGTGCTAAACTAAGCACTGCTGTGGCTGGAGGGGATTACTCAAGAAGACACAACTGCATGCCACTAATCAGGAACTGTACTTCTAATCTGAAGGACTGGAACCCATCTTACTTGGAAACAGATAAGCTGTCAGTGAACGAGCTTCATAAAAGAACATGTCTCAGTTGTTGCCGTTATATTTTTATATCTATATTTATGAAAGTGTTTTTAAATTCAGTTAGAAATCACTGCAACAAGTCGAAAATGTTTTACAGTCTTATAACCTTATACTTGTTTTATAGTCTTAGTTTTTTTTTTTTAAATTTTAAGTATTTAGACATTTATAAAGCTAAGAACTGAGACAAGCTGGTTGATATCTTCAGGCCTCTTGGATTCCATCAATGACAATTTTTTAAAGATGTGACATAAGAATTACATTTGTAAAGGGTGAAACAGAGAACTATCATAAGACTGTGATACAACACACACATTTAAATTGTAATGTATAAAAAGTACAACTAAAGCAAATAAATTAATTAATTAAATAAAGTACAACTACATGGTATCTTCAATTAACTGGATGGATAAATCACCACTTTCCAAGGTATGTCTAATTACAGAGGCCATTCCATGATCCTTAGGAATAAACCCATAATGCTGATCAATCATTACCTTTGGATACTTAATGTCTTCTGCCTCAACTTCCTGATGACAATTTACAGTTATTACTTACACAGTGGAAGAGTATCAGGTAATTCAGCTATCAGACAGGCATCGTATTTAGCACAGTCAATAACAAATGAGTTTATTGGGGCCAGGAAGATAGCTCCGTGGCACAAATGCCTGCCTGGCAAGTGCAAGGTCATGAGTTCAAACCCCAGGCCCTCAAAAAAAAAAAGTTTATTAGGCAGAAAAGGAGACTTAGGTATATTTGAGGGTACCTATCTACAGAAGTATAGATAGTAAGCTGGGAGTGTTTTGCCCAGTTTTTCACTCTTTTATGTATAAATCTTAAATTTCTGCTTTAATAAATTATTAATACTTGAGAGTTGCAGGATTTCATGTCTATAATATATACAGGACTTAGAAACCTAAAAATACTCAACTCACTCATCACCTCTTAAAACCACAAACATATATACTGAGACTTACAGCTTCTCATTTTTCAAGCTAATCTCATGACTGGAATGCACTATAGTATATTAAGCACTGAATTCTAGCAAAAGGCTACATTTAGTTTATGACAAAAACACAGTAAGCAGATTTTCTGAATTTTTAAACTATGCTGACTTTCAAAACAAAATCTACCATTCTTATTAAACAAATATCACACAATTGAAAATTTTTTACACACTGAAATGATAACAAGAAGCTAAATATTAAATTGTAACTTATTCACTCTTTGACATTAGGCAAAAGTCAAAAACTTTGAACTTAGTCATTGTAATGCTTTAAAAATAATTCTGTAACAGCTCCACTTCAAAAATAAATTAGTAAAACAACCAGAATGCAGGAAAAAATAATTCATCATCTGCAAGACGATGCGAAAATGAACAACGTGAGATTAATGGGAATCAATGAGAAAGAAGGAGTCAATACAAATGATATCAAAAGAATATGGGCAGAAGTAATAGCAGAAAACTTCCCAAATTTGAGAAAACAATCAGACATTCAGGTAACTGAAGCCTACAGA
>PVJA010031279.1:0-25056 GCA_004027025.1 Myocastor coypus | reverse complement strand
TTTTTGTCTTTTTGAGACAGGGTCTCGCTATGCAGTTGAGGCTGGCCTTGAGCTCACTTTTGTAGCCCAGGCTGGTCTCGAACTTGCACCAATCCTCCTGCCTCAACCTCCCAAGTGCTGGGATTACAGGCGTGAGCCACCGCGCCCGGCATTATTATTATTATTATTATTATTATTATTATTTATTTTTTTTTTTTATGGTCAGCTCAGCCTGCCCTGGGGGTGGGGCTGGCACAGCATGTGGTGCCAGGGATCAAACTGTGGTCCTTGTAGTTGCCTAAGCTTTCCTAAGCAGGCACTTTAGATCGCTGAACCATCTCACTGGCCCGGTTTTGGTTTTTTGAGATGACATCTTGCTCTACTTCAGGCTGGCCTTGACCTCACTATTTAGCCCAGGCTGGCCTCAAAATGGTGGTAATCTTCTTGCGCCAGCCTCTCCAGCACTGAGATTACAGGCGTGTGCCACCATGTCTGGCTCCTTAAAGTCAGATTCTTTACAAAGCCTTTCGCAATTAACTTTCTGTTTCAGCTTTCCCTGTGTGTGCCCCATGGGGCCATGTGGGATAGACACAAGTGGACACGTGGTGCTTGAATTTTTTAACCTGCTCCCATCCTCTGCCTCAGATTTAATGTCCTTGGTGGTGGACTGTGCTTACATTCTTCTTGCATTAACCAAGCTTTCAAATGGTCCTTTAGAGCATCTCTCTCTCTGTCTCTCTGTCTCTCTCTGTCTCTCTGTCTCTCTCTCTCTCTCTCTCTCTCTCTCTGTATATAGAAGGATAGTACTAAGGTGATTTTTCTAACAAAATCACCATCATAATGACTGGCACTTAGTTTGCAACATAAGCACACTGGGGAATCTACAGTCAATGGAGCCATTAATGAACTCTAATTGATTGTTATTTCTTTCTCACTTCATACCTTGTAGAGCAACTATGAGCTAAAGTCAACAGAAGCCATCAGCACATGACTTCACTACCCCTCTCTGGGACCCCACTGTGTATCGCAGGTACTTTCGCTCTCCTAGTATAACCCTTTGCATACTGTGCTGAGAGCAGAATTGTTTACAAACCAAAAAAGCAAACTCCCCAGGGTGAGGCTAGCCCTTTCAGGGTCATGTAATCTAGTATCTCATCCAAGTTTATCCTTTGGATGACTGCAAACATTAAAGGTTCTATGGACAAGTAGGTCAGGACTCACTTTTTCAAAGAACATTAAACCAGTTCTTGTTGCACATGCCCAGAGCCGAGCACAGTGCTCTCTGGTAATGTGGTCTCCCTGCGGAGGGGCCTAGAAGGGCCTTGGCCCCACCTTGGCTGGCCCATGTGTTTCTGCAGTGAGATTTTCCATGCCTACTCTTCCCAAGATTAGGGAGACTCTTACTCAGGCTCCTACCGGCTGTTTGAATTCTTGGGACCTTCTTGGTCTTGTGGATTTGCTTCGTAAGTTCTTGACATGAGAGACTCCTAACTGAACATCTCTTTCATTAGACTGGACTAATTCTCTCTTCATCTGTTATCATTTCTCATCCTTCACATCCAAGTCTAAAAATTCCCTTGCCAAGCATTTTCACAAGCAGGTAGAGGCCCTCTAACAGGCATTAGCTAGTAGGCTTTGTGATGAGATTTAATGTTTGTCTCCCTGCTGGACAGCATATCCCAGCACGGTGCTGACACTGTACATTTGACTGGTGGGCTTTGCCAAAAGCAAGATGTTGCTGATAACTAATACAAGTTTCCAGAGGTCATTGAAAAATAAATGAATATTTTCATTTGTAGCTTGCTTTAGAAGGTCTGAAGCCCAGAGCTTAAGTCTTGAATCTGGACCTCTTCTGTGGACAAATTAGGTTCTTTTCTCCTGAAGTGATTTCTGACCCATAGAGAAGAAACATTGCTCTATTTTATAGTTTCGATATGAGCAGATATTGAGAAGTCTTGATTTGCTGTGATGATCTATTAAAAATTACCAAGTTGAGAAGGTTGGGCTTTATTTGCACATATTGATCCTTTTGTTGAAACTTTACTGCAAAAGTCTATACTGCTAGATTGCAACAGAATTAGGGGAAAACTGAAGAGGCCAGGAAGCTTTAGGATCAGTCATGCAAAAATCAGACTTCCTGCATGTAGCTGAGGCCAAGAATTACTATCAGCTTCTCCTTCTAATCCTAAGTAATACTAAGAAGGACCACATGGCCTGGCCTATTACTCAGACTTAACCCCTATGCAGTAATAATGTATCAGTAGGTTCCCTTGATGACTTAAGGTTTGCATTTAGACTGGAAGCCCTTTATACTTTATGTGAAAAAATCAGCAGTCACCTTCCAAATTCCAATGAGATGCTTGGGATTGCTGGTTAATGGTCAATTCTGAATTGTAGATGTCACTTTCATTACATTGGAAATTTAAAAACAAGCACTTACTGTTGGACTATTTAGGTCAGGAGGTGTAGACATGTCCCCAAACAAATCCATCTGGTCAACACCCTTAAAAAAGTATTTGGATTAGATTCAGATGTGTCCACTAGCGAGGATTACTTTGAATATTGTTGTAATTTTTTGTTTCCCATATTAAGGGATTTTCACTGGCAGGCTGAGGCTGGAGTATCACCATGAATCTAAAGCCAGTCTAAGCTACATAGTGAGTTCAAGGTCAGCCTGAACTATAGTAAGACCTTATGTTAAAAAAAAAATAATAAAAAATAAAACAAAGCCCCCCAAAAACCCCAAAGCCCACAAGTGAAGTTTCACATAATTCATACAGATCTGATATTCAGTTATTTAGGTCAGGAGCTGTAAATATATCCCCAGACATTTGGATCCATTCCTTTAGAAAATATTTGGATTAGTTTCAAGTTTACTTTGTATATGACATACATGTTACACTGATGTCTACAGAAATACTTGCTGCTATTGGATTTTCATACAGATTCAGTAAAAATTTGGCATTATCAGCATCTGGAGAAGGGGCTGAGGAGATAGCTCAGTAGAATAAGCACTTGCAAGAGGCTGGGGAGATAGCTCCGTGGCACAAGTGCCTACCTGGCAAATGCAAGGTCATGAGTTCAAACCTCAGTCCCACAAAACAAAACAAAACAAAACAAAACAAAACAAAACAAAAAAAAAAGAAAAGAAAAAAGAATAAGTGCTTGCCTGGCAAGCACAAGGGCCTGAGATCAATCCCCAGTTCTTAAAACAAAAACAAAAACAAAAAAAAACCCTACAGAAAGCAGACCCAAGTCTCAAGTCTAGGTGAGTAAGAACCATGAACTGTCCCGCACGTAGCACGTACCAATTTCATTTTGGTTTTTTGGTCCTCAAGAGTCATCAGGGCCTCACTTCCATTCTGAAAAAGACACAGATATACAAGGGTAGCTGATGAATGTTCCTTCCAGAATTTACTTTTCTAACATAGTGCTGTTTACTGGGCAGTTATGATTTTGGTGTTGATCCTTTAACTCTATATTTCCATGGACAAAGGGGCCGTAAACACACAGCTAGGAGGGGAGAGTGCTCGGGAAGACAGCAAAGAAAAACTCACACGCCCCACACCCCCACTTGTAAGAAGTAGCGGTGTGGTTTTACCTCAACTGCTTTGCTGGCCTCTTCTGCCTGTAAGGAAAGACATAATTTCAGTCAAGTGTTTGTAGCAAGACAAGGGAGACAAAAGAACAGACTCGTGCATAAGGCAAGAGCACTAGGTGTTTCACCTCCGAGGACACTGTTTTGCTCTGTTCATAGATATTGGATTTGAATAGAATTTTTACATGTGAAGTGGAACTTCCTATGAAGTTCCTATAACTGAGACAAGTTTTGGGGGAGAAAGATAAGAGGCAGGGATTGCCATCGGTAGCATCATCCCACCAGGAGGCACAGACAATTCTGGACTCTGAAGTGTCCTGCAGACCCGAGAGTCCAGCTGGCCGTATGTGCGTATAGCTATAAGTATGGTCTTGAACAGGTTCTCAGTCAACAGAGCCTGTACCAAGCAGTACTTGCCTGTTTCTTTTCTTCTTCTTTTTTCTTCACGTTATAGATAACTTGAAAAAGGTCTTTAAGATCAACGACTAATGGCTCAGCCTAAAGCAAGAGAAAGTGGCATTAGTATTTTACTTCAATTATTTTCTTCTTTGTCTCTGTTCTCATTAGTACCGATTTCTTTTTTTCCTCTTAAAACTCCTTCTTGCTTCCCCTGGTTTAGTTTTTCATCTTTTTATTTATTTTTTTGGTGCAGGGTCTTGACACACAGCTCAGACTCATAGTGACCCTGTTTTAGCTTCCCCAGTGCTGGGATGACAGGCATGCGCCACCACCTCTGGTTTAGGTGGCTGGCTCATGAGGCTGGCATGGCTTGTGGTACCCGGGATTGAACCCAGGTCCTTGTGCTTGCTGGGCAGATGCTTAGACCACCGAGCTATCTCCCGGGTGCCTTCCCCTCGCTTAGAGCAATCACCTTCTCTCTATACACATTGCTACAGCAAGCCCCAGACACATAAGTAGCAGAAGGGTCAACAAGGATTTAAGTAAAAGAAAAGTTACCGTGACTATTCTCAAAGTTCCTTGAAGTTTCTCGGAATAATTACTTGTTCTAAAATCAGTGTCAACCTTATAAGAAAGTTCATTCTTATATCTTTGTGCCACAAACCATTTGGGACTTGATGACATTTTAAAAAGATATTTTAAAACTGGGAGTGGGCTTATTGGCCTGTAATCTCAGCACATGGGAAACTGAGGCAGGAGGATCACCACAAGCTCGAAGTCAGCCTGGCTTGTAGCAAACCTCTGTCTTAAAACAACACTAAAAGACTAAGAACAGACAGCTATTCCCTGAGTCATGTTACTCTCCTCCAGGCCTGGAGATGCACACCTGTTAACTCCAGCACTTAGGAGGCTGAAGCAGGAGGTGAGACGAGCCTGAGCTACAGAATGAGGCCTGCCTAAAAAAAGAAAAAAAAAAAAAAAAAGCTTACTCTCCTACATTCAAGTGATTCCAGCAAGCTGTCTAGCTCAGTTTCAGACACTGTGACTCTCCACAAAAGACCAGTTCCCAGCCTGGCATCGAGACTTGGAGCTTACCTGCTGCCCAGTTTTTATGGCAAAGAATTGATGTTGGCCTTCGCCTCCACACACGTAACCAAATGCCCTGCTGTCCGTCACATCTCGAGCAATGAAAGAAATCTTATTTACTGGGTGCTCATGCTCTATGACCTGAATACAGAACATAAAGAATGACTTGTTGAGAACAGAAGAACCAAGCTGTGGTGAAGCTAGTGGTGAACAGGGTCCATTTGTAGCCTACTACAGACTGTCCTCAGACACATACACGCAGCATGTGGGACGAGGCCAAAGCTCCTAAAGGAAGCTGCTCTGCTCTTCCTCCTTAGGTTGAGGTCTGTCATGTATACATGCTGTCATGTAGCCTTCTTAGGAAGGGCTCCAAAAGAAAGGAAGAATAAAAACCAAAAATGAGAAGAATGTCCTTAAAGTACTGATGATGTTTGAGACTGTTGCTAATCCAAAGGTAGGATGCCCCAAAGTAAGGTCTACTGATTCATTAGTGATCCAGAATTTCTAAAGCCATTCCTAAAGGGACACGTAACCTTTAAGCCATCCCAAGAAGGTCTACCTTCCAAACTCAGTGGCAAAATTTAAATGACTAGCATGACTCTTCTCAAGAAGTAATCATGAAGGGGCTGGGGGATAGCTCAGTAGAATGAAGCTGTGAGTTCAAACCCCAGCCCTGAAAAAAAAAGAAAAAAAAAAAGAAAGAAGAAGAAGTAATCATAGTAGCCAGGCGTGGTGGCACACGCCTATAATTCCAGCACTCGGGAGGCTGAGGCAGGAGGATCAGTGTGAGTTCAAGACCAGCCTGGACTACAAAGGTGAGCTCAAGGCCAGCCTGAACTGCATAATGAGACCCTGTCTCAAAAAGACAAAAAAAAAGGGGGGGGGGAATCTGGGGAGATAGCTCAGTAGAATAAGTGCTTGCCTGGCAAACTCAGTGGCCTGAGTTCAATCCCTGGTTCTGAAGAAAAAAAAAAAAAAAAAAGAAGTAATCATGGGAATCCTGTGATGGTGGCTCAGTGTGGCCAAGAAACTATCCTATAAATAATGAGAGCCCTAGTATTTTCTGGAAGTTACCAAATGCTGCCATGTAGTACTTTTGATCCTATCCGAGACAGTCCACCTCATTATCTAATCATTATGTAGGAGTCACCAGTGAAAGGGAATTCACTGGTTTAGTTTGTCTTCTCCTTTTGTTTCCCTCTTACATGTTGAGGCAAGAGGAGAGACAGACAGACAGACAGACAGACAGACAGACAGACAGATCATATCAGTGGAGAAACCTGTCAGCATTGTCTAATGGACTTGGAAAAATACGAGGATTTTTTTTTCTTGTCTTTTTGAGACAAGTTCTCACTGTGCAGTTCAGGCTGGCCTTGATCTCACTTTGTAGCCCACGTTCACCTTGAACTCACAGCAGTCCTCCCCCCTCGGCCTCCCAAATGCAGGGATTACAGGTGTGCACCACCACACCCAGCAAGAAAGAAAAGAGTCACAAGATAATGATGGAGCAGGTGACACCTGAGGACCCAAGATCTGGTGGGTTACAATCTCTAGGAAGGGAGGAGGAACAACTGGAGATCTTGCCACAGGGTCTTGACACAAACCAAGTATGGTACAGCAATGAAAAGGAACTACAGACAACTATAGAAGCAGAGGAATCTTATTTTATGTTTAGCAGAGGAGAAAATATTCCAGAAGACTTGAAGCTCTTAAATAAGGGTCAAAACCAAGACAGAAGTGTTCCTGTGTGATAAAATAACATCAAACACAAAAACAATGTGGGACACGCTTGTGGAGTGATGAAGCAAAGGCAAGACAGAAGGTGAAACAAAGCCAGTCATACTGTGGGAAATGCTCCAGAGTTAGGCTAGCCAGTAGGCTCCTGTGGGATCGCTGAATTAAAATGAGTCTCATGCATACAGGCCGAGAATGTGCTGCAAGCGAGATTAGGACTGAGGAGTTTTGTACACCTAAGTTCCTAAACAAACACCCATGCGATACCTACTGCACCCTTGTGCTCATCGACTTACATTCATGTCTTTTACAGGACATGAATTTCAAACTAAAGTACTCATCAATTCTGTTCTATTTTCTCCCTGTTACTCTTGGTGCGCCAATACACGCTACTATTTTCTTTTTCCCCTAGAGATATTTGAGAAGGAAATTAAGAAGCTGAAATTCAAATAGCACACAGGTAGGTATGACAGGTGTTGGTGAATGGCAATTCTTACCCCAGTTTTTTCATCAATTATTTTTATCCCAGAAAGGGAAATGTTGACCCAGATCCTTTGTTTATGTTGTCCCTGGGACCGACCAGCTGCTGCCATGCCCTGATGAGATTTTGAAAACAAGAAAAAAATTGAATTAAATATCTTACACTGTTTATAGCACTAAAACATTCTAAAGATAGTTCTGTTTTCAGCTTGGTTTGTCATCTACGAGAAGACCAGATACTTATTATCAAGGTTAACAGAAAACACCCAGTGAGGCTTCCCAGTGTTAGCAAAACAAAGTAGAATACATCAATCTCTCAGGACCTCAGAATAATCCCTGGCTCAAACAAGAAGGTTGGACTAGCACTATCCTCAAGATGTTTCTGATAACATTTGTACTATTTAATGAGTATTATTTATTAATAAGGTTCACATAAGCCGGGCGTGGTGGAGCACACCTGTAGTCCCAGCACTCGGGAGGCAGAGGCAGGAGGATCAGTGTGAGTTCAAGACCAGCCTGGGCTACAAAAGTGAGCTCAAGGCCAGCCTGAATGGCATAGGGAGACCCTGTCTCAAAAAGGCAAAAAATACATAAATAAATAAAGTTCACATGATACTATTGAAGTTAAAAACTTTGAAATACAAAAGAGCTAGCACTGAAGAAAACAAGCCTCTACATGGAGTCCTGAATTTTATCTGAAATTATCTCAATTTTATCTTATTTTGGGCAAAAATAGTGTTTTTTCAGGCACCCTATAAAATGTAAGACAAATAACACGTGTAATTGTACACATAATGTTTACAGTTACTGAGTGGTGGGAACAGGTGGACAAGCTTGGTCCATCCAACTGCTGATTCTGCCAAGGTGAGAGAAGTCATCTAGAGTCCTGCCAGCCTGCATGAGATTAGGTCTCCAAAACATCCTTGAAATTTGCTGACTCAGCCAAGTGTGGTGGCACACACCTGTAATCCCATCACTTGGGAGGCTGAGGCAGGAGGACGGACAGCTGCAAGTTCAAGACTAGTCTTTGCTACAAAGTGAGCTTAAGGCCAACCTGAGCTGGAGACCTTGTCTCAGAATGACAAAAGCAAAAGAAAGGTAGAGAGAAAAAGAAAAAAGAAAATATGCTGACTCATGGCTTCTCAGAAGACAAGACACTGTTGACTTATTCATCTGATTGGAACAGCTTTTCAATCTGAGGTACAGGTGACAACAAGAGCTTCCCTCTACTGGACCTAGCCTTGGGACACTGACGAAGTATTCTGGTACCTTAAGCTTCATCATAGAGTCTTGGCTCATTTTATCCCCCCGTGCATCGGGCACGTCATCAATCCCGATCAGCTTAGCCTTGTATTTCACACCATCACCTTTGAACCTGGCCAAGAGATACTCATCTGTTTTTTCAGTGCCTACAAAAACAGAGAAATACACAATGAAAGTTTATGTTTAGATAGCAGTCCTAGGCATAAGCAAATGTACTTCAGAATCTTAAAAAATTCAATGGCCAAAACAGGCATGGTGGTGCACACCTGTAATCCCAGCATTTGGGAGGCTGAGGCAGGAAGATCCATGTGAGTTCCAGACGAGCCTGGGCTACAAAAGTGAGCTCAAGGACATCCTGAACTGCATATCAAGACCCTGCCTCAAAAAGGCAATAAAAAAAGATATTGGCCATACGCATGCTATCCTGCATGGAACATTCCCAGCCCGTTTTATCCTTACTTCTCTTGAGCAAAATCATACTCTGTTAACATTGAATATACAGTGGAGTGGAAACAAACTCTTAAACAAAACTGACCATGGCAAACCCATGGTGAGAATACGTGAAGTAGGATTGGAAACAGACTTCATCTGCTTTTTAAAAGTATGTAAAGTGGATGGCATAGATAGCTTTTAATGGAAGAAAAAGAATTAACTGCCATACAATTTTAACTAACAGTTCTGCAGAAAGGAATTGTGGGTAAGTGCTTTTGGCTTCCTGTTCTAGAGCTCAAGAGTCCTAGTGAACAAGGGCCAGCCAGAGAGCTTAGAAGATTACAGTGCCTATTTGGGCAGACACAGGGGCCAGGGGTTTGATCCTTGCTCTGCTGTGCCACCACCCCCCAAGCTGAGAAGGCGATTGAGATGGCGCATGGTGGTGAATGCCTGTAATCCCAGCACTTGAGAGGCTGAAAACAGGCAGAACACTACGACTCCGACCTATGCAGTGACACCCTATAGACCCTGTGGAGCACTGTCTGAGCAGCTCTCCTTGAAAGAAATGCTACTGTCTCCATTTTAACTGAGTCTGACCCTATTCCCTTGTATTGAAATGTACAGAGCTGGCTAGGACTTCTCATTATCCTCTCAACTGCCCTTAAGCAGTGTGTACTGGTCTAGCCAAGGTGCTGGTGGTAATTTTTGAAGATGGCACACGTATTTCCCTGATAACGGGACGAAGAGCCAATGCTCCATGGTGTCAGCTGGGATTGAGCCTCGAGATAGAGGCTGTGACTTCCTGGGGCTTGGAAGATTACACATCAGAGCTGAAGTGCCAGACCCCCAAAATATTAGATATTACAATAGCATAATGTAAATCACTTCTTTTGCATATCTCTAAATATGGCAGAGGTGAATGCAGGCCTCCTACCTAGCCCAGCTCATAATGCTCACCTTCTTCCCACAATCCCCTTCAATGCCTACCACCTTCCCACAACTCCCTTCATTGCTGACCTTCTTCCCACAATTCCATTTCACAAGCCACTCCCCCTTCTCCAATGAATAAAATCCGGGTGCAGCCCTGAGTCACCCTCTTGGTTCTGGAAAGCCATCTTCATGGCAGGACTTAGGGCCCCTTGGCTCCCCAGTAATTACATATATATGTCTTAGTGTCTTTGTTATCACTGTGGGTTGTATTGGGAGTGGTAGATTGGAATTAACTTGGTGGAATTCCAATAACGTGGTTTTAGCATTGTAAGTTTAGACTTTTTAGGCCGAGACAAGAGCCAAAAAGGGACTCTGACAGACCCTAGCCTAAATATATAATATGGAAAGCCTCGTGAACAAGCATAGCATGGTGTGTTCTTCCTCCGTGAATCTTTAAGGCTGCTGCCACTACTAGCTCTTTGTGCCAGAATAAGAGGAACTAATGAAAAAGATGTTCACTTTTAAAAAATGGTGACTACAAGCCGGGCGTGGTGGCTCACACCTGTAATACCAGCACTGGAGAGGCTGAGGCAGGAGGATCAGTGTGAGTTTGAAACCAGCCTGGGCTACAAAAGTGAGCTCAAGGCCAGCCTGAACTGCATAGCAAGACCCTGTCTCAAAAAGACAAAAAAAAAAAAAAAAAAAAAAAAAAAAAAAAAAAAAAAAAAAAAAAAAAAAAAAAAAAGTTGACTACAATAAACAATGTTGTAAACAGATTACTGAAAGATAACTGTATAATCAATGGCATTATTGCTAGCTGACAACTGTAACTACAAGTTACTACAGATTACATACGTTTCCCCATGGAATCTAAGTTGGTGCCAGTGTACACTAAGAGGTGCGTCTTATTGCCTGTGGAGTTAGGCAACCTTTCCCGCCACCTAGCTGAGCTCAGCTTGACGCTGTGGCCAAGCAAGAGCCAGTCCTGCTTTACTTGGACTGTACGTCCCATTCTTCCAGAGGTGACCTCCTCTAGATCCTATTACTGAGCTCGCGGGAATTGGGGTCCATACCTTTCTTCTTTTCCTTCTTTGATGGGGCTTTTGGTGCAGCCTGCTGGTCAGGCTGACCGTTGGTAGTGCTTGTTTCTACTTCACTGGACATGGCAAGAAGGTAAGCAGCAAGTCCCAGCAGCAGCAGTTGCTCAGTGACACCAGGCGATCCCTGACGACTGAGTCTCAGATGAACATAACCTCTGGCACTCACCTGTGGGCACAGAGGAGGGCTAATGAGATCAGAACCCAGCACAACCAGACTTCAGAATTGAAGACAGGGATAAAAACCACGTTGGGTTTTAAAGGATCGCAGTAGGACTGCAGGCGTGGACAGCCAGGCCCTGCTAAATATGTTGAGTTCTGAGCCTGATAAGATTGCAACTGGCACCTGAAAGTAGACGTTATAAATGTTATATATCTCAGTTCTTTACAAACTTGCTCAACTGTAAAGGCAGTGGCAAGAGCAGGGATGGGGGGGAGGCTCAAACTGTGATGTAGCTTGGAGGCAGAGTCCTTGGCTCCCAGTTTTGGTTTCATCCCTGGAACCACAAAAAATCCTATAAAGTCATGCGTTTTATCTTGTTCATACTGAAAGCATGTGGTAAATTATTAGGATTCTGCTTATGACATCCAATGCTATTTGATGTTCATTCAGATGTTCATTCTTTTTTTTTTTTTTTTTTTTTTTGTGGGACCAGGGTTCAAACTCATGACCTTGCACTTGCCCAGCAGGCACTTGTGCCTTGGAGCTATCTCCCCAGCCCCAAGATGTTCTTTCTTTCTTTCTTTCTTTCTTTCTTTTCCTGTTTCAGAACCTTTGTTTATTCACTCATTTTTATGGCTGGCTCAGCCCGTCCCAGCATATGGTGCTGGGGATTGAACTTCGGTCCCTACAGCTGCCCAAGCTTTCCCAAGCAGGTGCTTTAGACCACTGAGCCATCCCACCAGGCCCCAAGATTTTCATTCTTGATACCTTTACATATACCAAAGGAAGAGTACATTTATGAGGACCTCTTGGGCCCCTAATAAGTTCACTGAGTAGAAACACTCTCAGGCCATTATGCAGCACCAGCAGTGTCAGGATAGTTACGAACATTCTCTCACAAAGATTCCTCTAGGGGCACACAGAGGGCAGCCTGGAGGGAGCTTACTAGCAAACAGCATGCATCCCCATGCTGAGGGTTTGGCCCAAGCTCAAATAAATGGAAGGAGGAGTACAGAATGAGGAGGGCTTTTGCTGGGTGGGGAGAGGGGACGCTTCTAGTCCAAGGACAGTGTTATGTGGCAAACAGAGCCTCGCTTTGCCTTAATCTTAGTCTGTGTCCTAGATGGTCACTTTCTCACGCTGTGCTGTGCTTTCTTACCTATTATGCAACAATATTTAAATACATATGTACATGAGCTACATTAATGCTACTTGAATTATTTCATTTGGAGATTTAGTATTCATTGTGCTCAAACATACCTTATGGAACAGTAACCAGGGTGATGCACACCTATAATCTTTGCTATCTGGTAAGTTGAGGCAGGAGAATCACATAAGCCTAGTAACTGATACCAGCAGCCTGGGCCGCAGAGCAAGATTCTGTCTCAAAAGTCAAATGTTGAGTCTGATGGCACATGTCTATAATCCCAGAACTCTGGAAGGCTAAGGCAGGAAGGTGACAAATTTGAGCCCGACCTGGGCAAGCCAGTGACTCAATGACCTCCTCTCTCAAAAACTTGAAAGCAAAAACAACACAGGGGTAGGTGGGGTAGGGGGATGCAGTTCAGTGTAATGGGCCTGGGTTCAGTCCTTCCTAAAAGGAAGGAAGGAAGGAAGGAGGGAAGGAGGGAAGGAGGGAAGGAAGGAAGGAGGGAAGGAGGGAAGGAGGGAAGGAGGGACGAGGGGAGAAGGGGAGGGAGGGAGAGAGGAAGGAAAGAAGGGAGAAAGGAAGGAAAGGAAGAGTGAGGGTAGAGGAGAGGGAGAGGGAAAAGGAAAAGGAGAGAGTGCGGGGAGACATTTGAACACAAACATGAAACTGGAGTTCAGATGAGGGTAGAGAATGGGGCACGCACACAGACACAGCCAGGAAAGGCAAGTGCTGTCCCCCTGCCCCCCACACTAGGCGAGAGCACAGATCGGGCTGTCCCTCAGGTCTTCCAGAAGGAAGCCACCTTGGGATGTCCTGATCTTGGCCTTCTTGCCTTCAGCACAGCGGAACAATGAGCTCCCCTTGCTCTTAGCCACCAGTTTGTGGAAAGACTTCAGAGCAGCTCTAGGAAATGAACTGAGATGAACCCAGCTCCTCCCGGGTGCATGGTCCCTACGTTTTGTTCCTTGGCAACTTGATAAACACCTCTCCTAGTACTATGAGCACTCTTCTAATTTCAGGCAAGTAACTGTTCTCTTAATTTCACAAACCCTTTTCAGAAATCTAACAGGTGTCTGCCTATGTTAAAATAGAAGGAGCTGGTATTAAGCTTTGATTGAAGGAGACAGGCTGACATTCACTCTCCCACACCCTCCCTTTCTCCCCGGGGAAATCATGCATTGCTCTGGAATCACCTTAGAATTTAAAAGACAAAGCAAAAAAGAAACACTTTATGGAGACCCATTAGTCCTATACCTATCACCTCATGATCATTTCAGGATTAACTATCTCAAGCCCACAGCCTTGGGCCTCTGCCTTCTCCTGGTCCCTCTTTGCAAAGCACTGTGAATCTCAGCCCTCTTTGGGGTCCCCAGCAGCCCCAAGGTCTCCCAACCATGCCCCCTCACTCAGCTTTTCCTTCCTTGGGGGAATCCACGGCCTAGAGAACTGCATCTTCTACGAGCATGGCTGCCCCCACTGTCTGGTCATGGCTTGAGCCTGCTGAATCACGGTGTCACACGTTTTTTTTTTTTTTTAAACGATGAAGCTTCTCTAAGTATTAAGATGAAGTTAAAAATCTTACTGCTTAATCCTGTGGCAACCCCCTTTAACAAGCAGAAAGATTTAGATTTTTCATTTTGTCTCTAAGGCTCTGAAATATTTTGGTCCTCATCTCCATTTCCCTTGCGCTTCACTCCCTGTGTACCAAGCCCGAGTCCCTTGGTCCTTTTAGGATGTTTGGTGACCGTTCTTGGATCTGCTGAGTTTCCTGCTGTTCTACGTGCTCTCTCCCTTTCACCTGTTTGTCCCTGAAGGCGGTAAGGGGGACCTCGCTCTGATGCCTCCCCGGCCCCTGGCCCACGCGGCACCTGCATGATTCTCTCACAAGCCTACCCACCCCCCTCCTTGTGCACCCGTCTCTGCCCTGTAACCTCCTTGAGGAGCACAGATTCAGTTCTCCCTGTCTGACAAGTGGAAGCCCTTTCTGTGATGGTAAAGAGCCCTGTGGAGTTTTGCATATCTTCTTCTCTAGAGGGGAGTGTACACGTATACAGTTGAACTTCTACCTAGTGTTCTGGTATCTCCCTACCTCTCTTTTTAATGTAAATTTTTTATAAGTAAATGAGTAATTTTGTCTTTAAGGAGATAGACTTTTTAGCCAGGACTGTGTGTGACTATCTTTTAGGAGTGGCTGGTGTGTCCCAAAGGTACAAACCGCTCTCCAGCCACACTGAGAACATCTAGCAAGACTTTGCAGCTTCTCCACTTGAAGACAGTGCAAGAACCCTTTTGTCTGAGGGAAGCAGTGTCACTATGTCAGGTGGAAAACTTTGCCTGGTGTGGGAAGAGTTCGTGAGGGGACAAGGCTGTGGCAGAGGCTGGCGCTGGGCTGAAGCGGTGATGTGGGAGAGTTACAAAGCTATCTCAGCTTCCAAAGTACTTTCATACACACCTGGCCTGTGCTGCCTCACCCAGGACGCCTCCAACCTTCCTGCTATTCCAGTTGCCCGGAAGGGAAGGCAGGACCTACACATCCTGTTTGTCTCCTGCTACCTCCTTGGGGCTTGTGCTGCCGGTGTCGCTCGGCCTTAGCAGAGGTCCTTTACCCTCACCATGAGACTCTGCAAACATAGTAACTGCTGGATCCGGTTTGCATCGTTTCTTAGGCATGCAGAAGTGGTCCCATCACGCTGCCTGTGAAGGTCATGCCGCCTAATCCCCTCTCCCTGGACCAGGGCAAAGATCCAGGGCCATCTGAGCAGCACTGTCCTCAGATCTGAGTGGCAGCCCCTTCGATCCTCCTCTTCCAACTTTATAAGCTTTGAGGATCCCAGTGTCTTCCTCAGTCCTTGCAGCCCTAAAGGTGGCATTATCTTCCAGTTTGGCAATCCAGTGATAATATGGTCCTCTTGCACAGCTCTCCCCATTAACAGGTAACAACTTAATGCCTCACTAATGCTTAACATCAAGATCATTCAAAACAATGGGCATGGAATGAGGCCTAACTGATACTGTGGTAGGCCCTTTGGATCATAAGGTCTAAAGAATTTTTTCTACCCTTATAGGTCTTTAGAAATTGGACTGTTTTGGGTCACATGATTATATTTACATGCTTCTTCTTCTTCTTCTTCTTCTTCTTCTTCTTCTTCTTCTTCTTCTTCTTCTTCTTCTTTTTTGAGACAGGGTCTCGCTGTGCAGTTCAGGCTGGCCTTGAGCTCACTTTTATAGCCCAGGCTGGTCTTGAGCTCACATCAATCCTCCAGCCTCAGACTCCCAAGTGCTGGGATTATAGGTGTGCGCCACCATGCCCAGCTTATTTACATGCTTTGATACATCCATTTTTAATTTCTTAGGCCAAGAGCAAGAACTGTCATATGAAGAGAATGATTCTGGTCTCTCTGCGGTTGTGTCTTCAAGTCTGTCTTGTCTAGGCCTTGATACAGCAAGTTCAACAATCCACATGCCGACGGCAGAGATGGCATGGTTCAGAACCAGGGGACTCACTCACTGAAAAGGTAGCCTGGGCGTAAGTCTTTACCATGTTGGGCGCCTGGCATTCTACCTTCCTACGGAATATTTCTTCTAATAAGAGAAGACTTAACTCATTAAATTTGGAAATTTTTATTCTAAGCTGAGAAATTTTAAATGAATTTGAGAAGTACTACAAAGCACCTTATAGCAGACTTAGGAGGGGATGGTGGCTTGTGCATTTAGCTCTAAAAGTAATATAAGACATAACAAGTACTTAATGTTTGGTATCAAATCTAGCACTGGCAGATGGGGCCCAATGGAAGGGTTTTAGTTCAGTGCTGCTAACCTTGCTGCAAATTTGTACAGCAAAAACTTCTCTCTCCACACATTAGGTATAATTTCAACACACTGGAAGTTAGAAGGTATTTTGTTTCCTTAAGCTATATCCTTCTTTGTTTGTAACTGAACAAGTATAAAGCACAAGGGACAAAAAAAAAAGAAAGAAATTCTTTAGTATCAATTTCCTGAACAAAAAATGGCTGTGCATGTTGAGTTGAAATAACAAGGGTAAATTGGAGGCCATGCTGTCCAAAGTCTAGCTAGAGTCTCTGCAATGACTAGTAGAGAGGGGAGGCTCGCCCACAGGCCCCAGGACACACAGATATAAACTCCTTTGCAAAACAAGTGTTCAAGGCTTCCTGGAGCAGTTTAAGAAAAGTACGCCCCCCGCTTTGCACACACCTGAAGGATACTCACCTCTCTTCAAAGGGGCCCAAGTTATCATCGGACCCGCCAAGCTTTAGACAGAAGAAAGCTTGCTTAGATTTAGATCCCTCTGTAGAAAATAATCAACTTAATTCAACACTCAAATGCACACTCTTTCCAACAATGTCACAGAGTTATCATCTGTGCCTATAAAACTTCCACAAGGTTTTATAATGAATTGATGTTTGGAAAGAGAAGAGGTCCAGAAAAGGGATCTGAGGGTCAAAAGATTCCTTAGGATTTCTTTTCATTACTTTCTCAAGCTAAGGAATTCCTGAAGAAAGTATCTAGATTGTCTCATGTGGTGCAGTTTGTTTTAAAAGTCTAAGGTGGGCCAGATAGCTCAGCAGACTAAAAGTGCCTGCTTAGTCAGATGCAGGGACCAGGGCTCCTCCCCAGGGAGCCTGCGGTGCTGGCTCCACCCCCAGAAAGCGCTGAGATGGCGACTGACGCGAGCACGATGACACAGCACTTGGGAGGCTGAAAACAGGAGGGTCACTACGTGTCTGATGTATGCAGTGAGACCCTGTAGACCCTGTACTAAATACATAAAAAAATAAAAAAGAAAACTCTACAAGAAGAACTTGCTTACAGAGGAGAAGCAATGAGTGACAAAGAAGTCTACAGTTTCTCTACAGGCCCTTCTGATCAAGAAGCACAGAATTAGTCACCACACACAGTATCACTAGAAGGCAAGGATGACAAATTAGGTCTCACAAATACACACAGGGTCACAAGAACGGTCTGCTGTCTAAACACAGAGGCTGTAATAGTCTGACTCTACAGGACAGGCTGCTGGCCTTCATCAGAAGATTAAAAAGCAAAATAGGAGGACACAGCTGGAAAAAAAATGAGGACTTACACTTATTCTGTATTTGCCTCTTAAGGCTTCACATAAAACAGATATGAACACAGCTTGGCTAAACCAATATACTTAGTTTCTACTAGAATGAAACTATCTGACTTGGATTTTGGACTTGAACAACTTCCTTGAAAAAAAGTGAGGATGTCTCCCATCTGTGGCTCTGGGGTCAGATGACTGGGAAAGATCTGGGCGCTTGCAACATATTTCCTGGTTTCGGAGAAAACTCTAGGATATGTACACCAGAGGGCTTCATGAGTCATATTTGAATGACTGTGTTTTTTTATGTTACTAAAAGTCAGAGCTTGTTTAGTCCTTAAAATTGTTCTTGCAGCCTGCCATAGTGGCCCATGTTCCCATAATCCTAGCACTTGGGAGGCTGAGGCAGGACGACTGATGTGAGTTTGTGGCCAGTCCGAGTTCAAGGCCACACTACACTGAGTCCCTGTCTTAAAAAAAAAAAAAAAAAAAAAAAAAAAGTTATTCTTATATTCATTATTCTTGTAAAATATTCAACATTTTGCACATTAGGAAAGCCAGAATGGAGGCCAACGGTCAGTGTGGGCTCCCTGGGGCCACATCTGGCTGCCAGCTCCTTTGCCGGCTTACCCTTCTTGCCAGGGGGACTGTGTCGGGAATGGCCATAGAGCTACTTCATGGTTCCAGGGCTGTGAAGCAGAGCCCTGGCACGAGCTTGCTGCCTTTCTCCCCGTACCCCACGCCTATCTTCCTGGCTGAATTACACCGGAAAGGCAGGAATTTGCTTGGTCAGTCTGAAAATGTTGGCAAAAGGAGTAACAAGGTGAGGACCTAATTGAAGCCCTATTCCACAGCTGACAGATAATCTAGCTTTAAAGTGGACAGGAATGACCTAAACACCTAACACAACGAGCCCTGTACATGCACAGGTTCCTTGTCTATGGGCTCAAAAAATGAAATAAATGCTATCTGGCAAACTACAGCTTCTGTACTGAATGTGTTCATAATTTTTCTTATCATTACTTCCTAACCAATAAAGGTATAAAAACCACACAGCATTTGCATAGTGTTGGGGATAATGACTAGTCACAGACGATGTAAAGTATGCAGGAGGACTGCACAAATCCTATGATATAAGATACCTGAACATCTAAGGATATCGGTTTCCAACAAAAGCCTATAGATACAGCAGGATGACTGTATCTATTTATACTGAAAGTCCTAGAAAAAAATTATCTTTATTTTATGAATAACAAAATTAAATTAGTAACACAAGATCCAAGCACTAGTAAGCTGCTGGCTTGTGTTCCCATTTCTGTTTTTTCTTCTATTCTTTTCTTTCCTTAAATCACCCTGATTTGAACCTGTATTTTGAACAATTCATAATCCCATTGACTTTAGCATGCCAGGTGAGATTTGTAGGAAGAGATGCCTAAAATCGACCTGGGAAGGGAAATAAGGAGGGTAGGTAACAGAGCGACAGGGGAATGGAAAGGTGGGGGGCACTGAACCCTTTACTCCAGAACAGATGAAGCTAAGGGAGAGGGCAGTGCAATGGGCCCTCACACAGGTAGAAACGTCACAGTATGCTAAAGACATGTACGATGCTGCCAGAATGCAACCCACTAACTGCTATAACGAATAGACAAAGAGAGAGAGAGGAATAAGGCAACATAAGCATCTGTGCTTGGAAGGCACAGTACTTTGTTCAGGACAGAGAACACATTTGTTTGTTCTTGGACTATTATGTCTACCTGAGCTGAAGTGCTCAATAGGGCACGTGAAACATTAACCTTTAAGACAGATCCCAGGTCCAAGAGGGCAGCAAGCAGCCTGCAGCCACCACCTCCAAGGCAGCCTCCTGAGGAGGAAGCACACCGCCCGTGACATTACCACATTACCATAGTCAGGCTATTTTGAGTCCTTGCTGCAGACTTGCTCTCTTAACTGTTTCAGTCCCTGTGCCTTTAGCATGGTGTTCTATTCTGTAGAAATCAAACTGTGCAGACAGTGAGATTCCTGCAGCCCTTTTTACTAGGAAACGAGACTAGGTTAGTTCATACTGAGAAGTTCTCAGGAGAAGTCCCTGTGAATGCTGACACTGCTTTGGGGGTCCTGGCAGCAAGCCATGCCCCTGTCAATGAGCTAAGCACGAAGTGCGCATTTATAGGGACCAGGTATCACTGCTCTCGCCCTTTGAGAGGCTGCTGTAGGAGTTGGGCTATGTCAGAATGAACCAGGAAGCACTTTCTTGTTTTGGAACCAGATTTAAGAGTTCTTCAGACAGTTCATTTGGGGTGAGACAGCTCAGCAGCCAAGGGCTCAGGCCTGAAAACCCCCACTTAGTTGGAAATCACAATTTTGCAGCTCTGTGGTTCAAGACGATGTATGTTCTTTTGTTCATCTGCAAAGTGAGAATACGGCTTTCTGGACCATCAGAAAAATGTACAGACGTCTGCGCCTAGCCTAGGAAGCGCTTAACAAATAGCAACTACCGAAGCCAAAGCCCGGCTTCGTGGGGCAGCATGTTCCGTGCCATCACAAGCTGGGCTCACAGGAGCTACGTTCTGTGGAGCAATGCACCGCACTCAACACTGTCTCTCTACAGCAGGTGTTTAAACACATTTAGAACGAGACAACAGGCAAGTGACCTCAGTGGATCCCAGGCAGAATCATGGAGAGTAGTACTTCAGTTAGGAAAGCCCGAGAGAAAAAGTGAAAGGATTTGCCAAACCAAGAGCCGCACCAAGAGCCAAACCAAGAGCCAAACCAAAGCCTGCAGGAGAAGGTGCTGATGGGAGGAGAGTCTGGGAAATGAACCTCTTCTAAGGTGCTGCCCTGTGTAGCCCATTCTGACGGATCACAAGCCAAATCCATGTCTCTACATCATTGCCACTGACAATTTAAAAGGATCTGGGGAATTTCTATTGAAAAACATTGACATGCATGCACGCCCAGGCCAATTACATGGGAATCCCGAGCAGAAGAGGCTTAAGCACCGACATAAAGCTTCCCAGATGATTCCAATGCTCTGGCAGGAATGAGGGTACGTGGTCTACATGACCCTGTGTTCCCTTGTAGGAATAACGCCAGCTCAGTTGGACTATTGACCTGCAAGAAGCCTAGGGAGTGATGTGCTGAGTCTTTTATTATAAAGACTAACAGGGCTGGGGAGGTACTTCAGCGCTCTACACTCACCTACCATGAGCCAGGACCTGGGTTTGATCTTGAGCACAGGAAATAGTTTTTAAAAAGATTAAGAGGACCGGGGCCAAAGAGATAGCTCAATAGAATAACTGCTTGCCTGGCAAGTGCAGGGTCCTGAGTTCAATCCCTGGTTACAACAACAACAACAACAAAAAGGATTGGGGAGATAGCTTGGTGGCCTAAACACCTGCTTGGCAAAATGTGAAGACTCGAGTTCGATCCACAGCACCGCATGCCAAGCCAGGCCAGAACCCCCAGCATACCATGCTGGACATGGAAACTGGGTGTGGTGTTACATGTAATCCCAGGGCTGGGGAGGCTGAGACAGGAGGATCGCTGTGAGTCTGAGCTTCATAGCAAGACCCTGTAGCAAATATATAAATAAAAAAATTTAAAAGATTAAGAAACTGAAGACAAAAAATATAAGATTTGTGTATGTATTAAATAGATGGTTGGGACAAAACGGGTACCAGCAAAGGTCTAGGTCCTAGAATGAGACTCTATAGCCCTCCTCCTAGACACAATGTGTTACTTTTAAAAATTATTTTTAAACCCACAGCACGGAGATTGAACCAGGAGTGCCCTCCAGTGCTATGGCAACAACTCAGTGGGAGAGTGCTCGCCTATCACACAGGAGGCTCTGGATTCGATCTCAGGTCCCCAAGAAAACAGTAAAACCAACAAAGCACAAGACAGCTCAGCGCAGTGATCAGAAAATGGTACCCCATAGCTATTTTCTGAACCGAAACAGAAAAGGGGTTTTTACATGGTCTAGTTGCACACCGCCACCACACCTTTCTTGCCTATGTAGCAGGGGTCTCACTGAGGGAACCTGCCCTATTTATCTGGCTGCTTTGGTAAGGCGTGAGCCACAGCTCACACACAGATCAAAGAATTTAAACTTATTTCATCACATTCACCACCATTCTCTGTGCTTTCTTTTGCGTTTTCTTCCCTCTGAAAGCACAGTAGGAAGTCTGGGTTCTGAGTTGGCAACTTTCAGTATTCTTCACCCATTATTCCTTCTCCTAATTGTGCACCCACCTGTAGCCACTGTGTTTAAAATTAACTTAGAAATATCTCCTGTCTGGGCTTAAGGATAGCCATCATCATGAGTGTTCAGGACTAATTATATTATAAAAGAGCTCCATGCACCTGCATTAAGGCCCATTCGCTAGGCTGGGCTGTACTCGTCATTCTTGGGAAGTGTCTGAAAAATGTTTTCAAGTCAAACTTGAGAGCTGGTGAGTTAACCACCAGCTCTGCAGTCATATTTCTTTTTTTTTTTTTTTTTTGTCTTTTTTGAGACAGGGTCTCGATGTGCAGTTCAGGCTGGCATTGAGCTTACTTTGGTAGCCCAGGCTGGTCTTGAACTCACATCAGTCTTCCTGTCTCAGCCTCCCAAGTGCTGGGATTACAGGCGTGCGCCACCATGCCCGGCTGCAGTCGTATTTCTACTCAGTTGTTTCAGCACAATGATGCATTCGTTTGCACACTTTGCTCCACTCGCCTGGGTAAAAAGAGGAAAAAAGCAGTCTTCCTGACCGCAGTCTGCTCTAGCCCCTTGGCAAAGCCTGCTTGGATAAAAGAGTATATGAAAGAGGAAAGATTCTACAATCCTTCGTTTTGCTTACTGAGATTCTAGAAAGGGTGTAACACTAGAATTTCCCTGTGGTCTTCTAAACACGTGGAATTTTCATAAGAATAGACACAGGAAAAAAAAAAAAAGAAAAAAAAAAAGAAAAAGAAAAAAAGCCGGGCGTGGTGGCTCACGCCTGTAATCCCAGCACTCGGGAGGCTGAGGCAGGAGGATTGGTGCGAGTTCGAGACCAGCCTGGGCTACAAAAGTGAGCTCAAAGCCAGCCTCAACTGCATAGCGAGACCCTGTCTCAAAAAGACAAAAAAGAATAGACACAGGAGGCCTGAAGTGACACTAGCAGTTACCCCTGCCCCTGGCTAGACCTCCTGCACATGCCAAATCTCATAGCAAAAGAAAGCCAGCTCAGCCTCAATACCTCACCAAGGCACTCCACTTCTGGGGTGGGATCTCCTAGAGTTTAGCCAGAACTGAACAGAAAAAGCAGAATCCAACTTTCTCCTTAATTCACTTCTATAAGAAGAAGGAAGTGATACTGGAACTTGGGTCCACAGAAAATACAGTGGCTCAAGAATCACAATTTAAAAAAAAAAAAAGCCGGGCGTGGTGGCTCACGCCTGTAATCCCAGCACTCGGGAGGCTGAGCCAGGAGGATTGGTGCAAGTTCAAGACCAGCCTGGGCTACAAAAGTGAGCTCAAGGCTAGCCTGAGCTGCATAGCGAGACCCTGTCTCAAAAAAGACAAAAAAAAAAAAAAAAAAAAAGAATCACAATTTTGTCATCGCTGCATATGGCTGGCATTGGCATTTGGTTCTTTTGGTTGTGCTCTGCCGTGGTTCAGGATTGAGACCATCTGGGATGGCCTTGGGTGTCTGTATCTCTAGAGAGCTGGCAGAGTAATGTATACACGCAGCCTGATGGGGAAGGAATGCCGATTACTGACGGAGTGTGCCCTATGCCTGGACACAGCCTTAGAAGAACTCTGCATTTAGGGATTACTAAGCACTGGCTCCACTAATGATGTGGGATCTGTTTCCTTACGTGCTGTTGTTTTGGCTTTTGGCCCTCAAGTGCTACACATAGAAGAGAGATTTTAACAAGGTACTGACTTTGTCTGTAAGGCTAAGGTCAAAAGTTAAGCACCATCATGAAACACCTCAGTAGCTGCTTCTCTTTTGTTTGTTTGACTTTGTTTCTTTTTCATGTTGTTTCCTGAGATAGAGTTTCACTGGGGTAGTAGTTCAGACAGGCCTGGAACTCACCATGTAGCCCAGGCTGGCCTTGAACTTGAGCAGACCCTTCTGCCTCAGCACTTTGAGTGCTAGGATTACAAGCACGTGCCACTGTACCTGGCTTGCTGCTCTTCTATTGAGAGGTTTGGAGTCAAGTAACAAATGAGCCATGAGTGATCCTATTAATTCAGAGAAAAAGCTATTAAGAACCCATTATTCTGGGAGAAAGGATAATAAGGCTTTAGGGGCAGTGGATAGGGTTTAAGGCAGGCTGCCCTTCCCCCTTATGCTTTGGGATTAAGAGCTCAAAGATGGTGGAGAACCTGACAAGCAAGTCTGTATTTGAGCCAGATCTTTTTCTGGGAAATGGCCAGTGGACTGAGGTGTCTGACAGAGCTGTGGCTTCAGGAACAAGGGTGAGGTTGTTCGTGACGGGTAGAAGCTGAGCAGTCTAGACTGAAGACCTGGGCTCCAAGGTTCGGGTTGAAAACTAACCAGAAAGAAACTACCTCAGCATTTGGGTCCTGGTACCAGGGCAGGCGGAGGGTGACGGAAGAGCCCACAAAACCTAGCAAGCTTGAGTAGCAGCTTAGCAGCACCAGCACTGCCATAGGCTAGGGACAGTGCCCCTCCTCTGAGGACAGGAAAGGCTCCCATGGGATCTACATTTATAGCTTTGAAGTAACCAGAAAGTTTAAGAAGAAGCTCACCGAAAAAAGATGTGAAAAACTGAATGTATTCACAGGTAACCAGAAAGGGTACAACAAAGAAAGCTAGTTTATAATTTAAACTTAGAGGGGCTGGGGTGATAGCTTAGTAGAATAAGCACTTGCCTGGCAAGCGCAAGAACCTGAGTTCAAGCCCCAGTTAAAAAAAAAAAAATCCATTAGCCGGGCGTGGTGGCGCACGCCTGTAATCCCAGCACTCGGGAGGCTGAGGCAGGAGGATCGGTGCGAGTTCGAGACCAGCCTGGGCTACAAAAGTGAGCTCAGGACCAGCCTCAACTGCATAGCGAGACCCTGTCTCAAAAAGACAAAAAAAAAAAAAAAAAAAAAAACTTAGAAAAACTTCATTTTGCATCATTTGATAGTGAAGTAGAGTACTATGCTTCATTGTATTTCCTCCTCATCCTAAACTTAGTGGGAAGAAGGTGTTCTGAAAAGAATAATTTATACAAAAGAATTTAGAGTTTTCAATATATAACAACTACAGACATAGGTTTCTAGACTATTTCCATTCCAGGGCCTTTGTAGCAATGGCAAGGGGAGGGCCACTGTCAACAGACACAAAAGTACAGGTGACACGTGCATTTTACTTTCTGTTTGGCCCCTCAGTGTACAACTGGTATTGTGCTTGCTTCTTACAGGAAAAGGTACTTAAGAGACTAATGAGTCAGCAGAGGAAAGAAGACTTCATCACAGAGCCATGTGACTCCTGGGTGAACACACAGACAACTGTTCACATTCTTTCTTTCTTTCTTTTTTTTTTTTTAAGAATTATTTTATTTTGCCGGGCGTGGTGGCTCACGCCTGTAATCCCAGCACTTGGGAGGCTGAGGCAGGAGGATCGTTGTGAGTTCGAGACCAGCCTGGGCTACAAAAGTGAGCTCAAAGCCAGCCTGAGCTGCACAGTG
>PVJA010031278.1:12500-25096 GCA_004027025.1 Myocastor coypus | reverse complement strand
CCTCCTCCTCCTTCTTCTTCTTCTTCTTCCCTTTGAGTATGGCAGCTACGCATGACAGGTGAACACCAACCCAGATCCCCACCTCTTGCCACTCACCGCAAGCCCTGTCCCTGTGCCTTGCTGGTAATTCTTCCCTACAGCAATCTCTTACCTTAAACCCACTCATGAAGTCCTGTGAGCACTGATGTGACGAAAAGCAGTTGAATAAAAGCAGTGGCACATTTTAACACTTCAAATAAATAAATAAAAAAAAAAAGAATCCCAAATATGAAAGCATCAACTGGCTCTAGGGGGGATCAAAACAGGTTATAAAAACTGCTGGGGTCTGGTTTCACATAGGACAATCTGAGTAATGATGACAGATTGTTCCTTAAAAGACCAATAATTACAGTTTTGCAGTGATACAATGTGTGTCATTGCCTGGATAACTTCTCTACTCACAGTGAGGTTGTCCTCACATGACATTGTCTCTCCAGCTTGATCCCAAAGAATATTACATGACCTAGTGGCATGATTAGAATTATATTCTGTCTGTGGAGTGTGAAGTAAGTAAAAGGTGGCAAATGAGACAGTAAGATTTTCTACTTCATAAAAGAAGTGGGCCTAACTTGAATTGCTGGAAAGATTCCTTGTCTTTGTGCCTGATGGTTCGCAGATAGTGAAACTGTGATGCATTTTCAAAGCTAGGAAGGACAGAGACTTCTACAATCCTCTTCTTGAGGACTCAGATGAGACTGGAAGAGATAGGTGAGTCTGTTTCATGCACAGGAAAGCATATGTTTGCCATATGAAGCCAGGATCACATGGAGAGTGAATGAGAAACCAAGAATCAGAACAAGATCAAGCCATGGTGAATGATAACGGAAGCTCAGTGTAGGAGAAATTATCAGGCTACACCTTACTCTTCACAGTTCCATAAATCTTACTGTAAACTTCAATGTATCCTTTTCTATATTCCAGTAACAAACAAATAGATAATTTATATTATAGGTTTAACACAAGCACAAATCAGAAAGTTTTTTTCCGGTACTGGGCTGAGTTTTCCCTACTTTGTCTTCCTTTTGGGCTGGAAAATCAGATTAAAAAATCATAATTCATCTGTTAGCAGTTTGCTATTTTTTTAAAAATAGAATGTGTTTCTTATAGATAGTATATGCAAGCCTGGAGCCTTTTGGCAATTACAGCCAGCGTAAGCACTAGGAAGCAGTACATCGGAGCAGCACCACTCCAGTAGAGTCTGCGGACAGACGCCTATGGAAAAAGCACAGAAATTGAAGAAAGGAAGCACTTAGAATCTCTAAGAGCACTGCGATGTTCCCACAGTGTCAAAGTTAGTCACATATCGTGGGACCTGGCACTACCTGCGTTGGTTTGAAAATTTAAAAACAGAAACAGAGCATCAAACAAAGAAAACATTGGTTTCCCATTGACAAGTGTCAGATAACCGACAGGCTACATGATGCTTGTCGCCTGTGTCACCAGGGAAACAAAGCATCTTGCCTGAGCTGTAGCATCCCACATCGTGCTGGTGCCTAAAAAGTGCCTAGCTTCTTGGGTTTATGTGCGCAAGGCAAAATGAGTTTGGAGTTTTACTGCTGCTCTCTGGTTATGTGACCACTAGAAAGATGCCTTACTTTACACCTTACTTCTACTACTATACTAGCCCCAGAGCCTCGTCTTTTAAAAGGGTACAGTAAGATTTACCTTCAGGTTTGCTCTGAGCATAAACAACACACAGAAAGCCACCAAACACAAGACCTGAAGAATGTGAATCTTTTTTTGGTAGCAGCAATTGAACCCAGAAGTTTCATACTGAGCTCTAGCTCAGTTCTTTTATGTTTTTATTTTCGATTTGAGAGAGGATCTTGCTTAGTCATGAAGTACCTAGTAAGATGTTGTCATCTTCATTATTATAAAGCCAAAAATGGTGAGTACTTTTGAAATCATGAATTTTGTTTCAAAGAGCCTGAATTTTTTTTAATGTATTTTGTACAGGGTCTACAGGGTCTCACTATATAGATCAGACTCATAGTGAGCCTCCTGTCCTCAGCTTCACAAACACCAGGATTACAGATGCACGCCACCACACCCAGCCTCAGTCTTCCCCTCAGTGCACCAAAGGGACGAGGCCAGCGCAGCATGCCAAGGATTGAACCATGGTCCCTGCACTTGCTTAAGCAGGCTCTTTGATTTGCTGAGGTATCCAGCTAGCCCTAGAGCTTGAATTTTATAGAGCAATGAGACAGTGAGATGACAATCCAGTGATGATAACAGCGGTGATGACAGGGGCGGTGGCAGATACAGTCAGGACTAAGATGTAACTTCAGGAGCTAAGGAATGCTTTTACAAAAGCAGATCTGTGCTAGAGACGGGAGCTTTTGTCAGCCTGCGGAGAGTGCATTAGTAACAAAGGCAAGAAACTCAGCTGTAGGGCCCTAGGAAAATTCAAGAAGCAATGAGAGTTTGACGTCGGTCAAAAGTGTGGCCCAGGAGAGGTATGCGTTGAGAACAGGACAAACCAGTGAAGTCTGGAGCTCTAGAGGCCGAGGTTCAGAGCTTGGATTCAACTCTGTTCAAAAAGCCACCGAGACTCTGCACAGTGCAAGGCCGGGACACGGGCAGCCAGCTTGGATGTGGCATTTGAATGGAAATGCAGCTTTTTGAGATGTGACTCATAAGGATGATTCAGTGATGCTCACAAGCCTTCTCTGTCACTTTTATTGAGTTTTTGTGTGCTCTAATTCATTAACAAAGGGACAAAAGAGGAACATGAGCATATTTTACTGCTGTCACTCCCTGGAAGAGTTTTTCGATGAAACTATCAAGCATAATGTAATCACTGTTTCTGCTGAAAGCACATCTTTGCCCAGAATGACCTTGGCTACAATCCCTGATGAAAATAGGAAACTGCTGATTTAAGTTGGTGTTATTAAGGCCCTTTGGGGCCACCCCACTAAGGGGGAAATCCATAGATGGATCTCAATAGAGAAATACAAATAGGGACATGGTGCTCCTGGCTGCTCAGTTGCTACCTGCCCTCGGGAGTAGAATTGGACAAGGCAGCACATTCTCCGTAGATCATACTGAGTTGGGTAAATGATGTCCAGTGTCTTCCAGCTCTAATGTTCTGTGGTTTTCACACAATACTGATAGGAGAAGACCGTCATTCTAACAGATATGGCGCCCCTGTTCTGCGGCGGGCACCGTGCTCACCGCTACATGCACGCCGTGTTGCTTTCGTTCCATGACCACGGGGCGCACCAGCTCCCACTGCAGTCCTGACTCCACTCGCGGTGCTGCCGTGAACCGAAGACGTCCGATGGAAAGGCAGGCGTGGAGCGAGTTTACCAAGATGAGGATCCCCGCGGACCCTGTGAATTCTGAGCATTGTCCCTCGTTTCTTCTTTTAGCTCTTCATTATTTATACTATCTTAAAAGGCTGCCCTGGTCATGAAGCAGTCAATTGAGAACAGCTCAGTATGTTTTCTATTTTGACAACGTTTGCTCTTTCTCTAGGCTGCAGGGACACAATCCGATAAAGACCTGAACGAGTCTCTGCCTGTTTAATTGGTGTCATCTATTACTTCCGCAATAGCAGTTGTGTGTATGTGTGCGTGTGTGTCTGTGTGTGTGTGTATTTTCTAGGGAAGGGTCTACGGTGTGCTCAGGGTCTCACTACTGGATCGGACTCGTAGAGATCCACCTGTTTACAGTTTCCCAAGATCTGGGATTATAGGCGCACAGCACCACACCCAGTCTCAATTGTTGTCTCAGTGCTTCCCAGGGGCGGAGTCAGCACGGCAGGCTCTGGGATGCAACTCCCAGGTCCTGAGCCTGCTTGCAGGTGCTTTAATCTGCTGAGCTATTCGGCTGGCCCTCCAATTTTGTAAAAGGAAAAAAAAAAAAAAAAAAAAAGCAGTAACTATCTCATAAATCTGTGTTTACATTCCTCATTCAAGAAGTGGACAAAGCAAGAACTCAGAAGTAGATGTCTGGTAATCTGAACAACAAATTTGACCACAGTAGCATGTAATCTAACAACCATTATTAACTTTCTATTCTTGTTTTAAAATTCTGCACCATTTGTATTGCATATGATTTTGTTCCTGTCTTCGTTTTTGCTTTTGTTTTTGTTTATTACTCTTTAAAAAACACATGGAAAATAAAAAAGAAACATGTATTTTCAGTTAAATCAATTCTTTGCAGGGGGACGGGTAACAAATACAGCTCTCCAGACCTTGTTTGTCTTTTACTCAATTGTGGCATATAGTTATCTGTAAGGGATGAACATAGCAGAAAGATCAGTCCTTTGAGAAATGACTGAGCACTCTTGAAAGGATGGCTCTACTTATGTGATTTGTGCACCTGTAGGCTGGTGTATAAGAAAAATGTTTACATGTCAATTTCTTGATAAGCAGGCAGGTGCAGGTATGTTGTCCAATTGAAATGTAATAAGTGATATGAGCTTAGCTAGCAGAAAGGATGCAATAGTAAGTAGGGTCTTTGTGATCTAATAGCAGGTAGAATAAGCGGATAATTACATATACTGACTTTTTATTGACATATTTGCATATTGGTCCATGCATTTTGTTAGAGGAGTGTACACCTCTCTAGATATATAGAACATACATAACACAACTAACTACTAATCCAATAAAGAACTGAATATTTGCTTCAGCACAAGGCAGCCCTTAGAGGTGATAGTTTCCTAATCTGAATCAAGGATACCTTATTATTATGCTTAGGTTGTAGTAAATGTAGGAAAATGTGCACTGTTTGCCAAGATTTAACTTCTATGTGTGCTCATTTGGGTTCGAGCATCATAGCTTCCTGCAATTATTATGTAAGTGGCTTTGAGCACATCATTGAACCTCTAATTATAAAATAGAAGTGGTAATGATGGCCAACTCATTGAGTTCTGTAAAGATTATTGCGAAAGGCCTAGGTGAGGTACATTGGTTTTCAATCCCTGCCTGCTATTATTGTTAAGGTAGGGGTGATGGGCGGAGCTCCGAGGTCATTAATGCCCGATCCTTTGCTGCTGGAGGTTGGTTGGGGCTTTCTCTTCTTGTCATTCTCTCTCTTAAGCAGCAGTAGCAGGCCCCAGTGAACGGGTCAGGAGAACTATTACCTGCTTTACTATTGCTCATTCCACCCGTTTATTTGCATACAGCTGGCGTTAAGGTGAACAAAAAAGTTTCTATTTTCAGAGAGTTAGGAATTGCCTTTTCCCTGACTATCTTCCTTAGCTGAGGAGAGGACAGGACTCCAGAGCGCATCTCAGAGGACAGGGCCAGAACGAGTTCTAGAGCAAGTGGAAAATAAATGTGCTTCCTTGGCTGGTTGCCTTGACAGACCGCGAAGAAAAGCTACTGGAGCTTTCTGGTTGAGTCCAGAAATTTACTGCTGCTGGATACAGCCAGATAGGTGAATCACATTCATTCTAATTTTTTTTTTTTTTCTGCTGTCCCAAGTGACCTAGTCTTTTGCATCTGTACTAACGTAATTCCACACTTATAGATAGCTGAAGAGGTGTGCGTGCCTGTATGTCTTGGCCATTCTCCCCAGTAGTTCTGAAAAGAGAGTTTGTGCTCTCGCCATCTCTGTGTCCATTGCTTGTAACACAGGACTGCTGCCCCGTTGAGATTCGGTAGAAGGTTGTTACTACTTGTTCAGTGAAGGGAAGACTGGCTTTGATCTATAGCAAGTATTAATAGTAATATTTCCTATAAGAATAAAGTTTAATGATCTATGTTTCTTAGTTAAAGTTTGTCAAGGATTAAGCCATGGGACGACATGTCTTCTGTGTATAGTTCTCTATGCTCTCTAACTCAAGGGTCTCTCCTCTAATAAGATTCTTTCCTCCCCAAATGCCCCAAGCTCGTTGTTTCCTCCTTAGATTCTTTTACTATAACGTAACCTCCAACATCCTCCTGTATTTATGACTCTTTCAAATCTGGGGAAACCTTGTATAATGTGCATGAGTTTCATTGACTTACATTGATTAAATTTCTCCTGAACTTTACTTCTGATCATCTGTCTTAACCCCATGATACAGCATTTACTAATAAAGATCACTTATTCCCTTGCTTTGCTCTTCAAGGACCATTCAGCCAGATTATGGGTTCCTGAAATGCCACAGCTATTATTTTCTTCTTCTAGAATGTTCATCCATCTCCCCTACAAGATCTAGCAAAAACTTGGGCACAGAAAAAGACAGTGGTTAGAGATTTACTGGAGTATTTCCTAGTGTAGCCAGAAAGAGCAAAATAAAAGACAGATCATAGGAAATTGGGAAATGGATCATTTTCAGAGGGGAAGTGGACCACAGGTGGGATGGAGGGGACCAGGAGAGACGGGACAGTGACAGAACAATTAAGATACTTTATGTACATGTATCACTCCTCATAAGGAGTATAATCACGATACACTACAAACAGGGACCCACAGACATAAAAGTTTAACAAAGAAAAGAAACAGAAGAAATGGGAGAGGAAAGAGATAAAAGGAAAGGAGAAGGGAAGAAGGGAGAGGGGGAGGGAGATAAAGACAGACAGAGAGATCTAATTTTCCTGAAAAGAAAATCTCTCTCCTATTTCCTCTGCCAACTACTTTTCCTGTTAATATTACCACGCGCTTGAATCTTGAAGCTCTCTGTTCAGGCATGCAATCCCTATGACAGTGACCTGCATAAATAATATATGCTAAAATGCTTTTCAGTGCCACAAACATTGACCGTGTTGAATAATTGATAATGGACTCCACTACCCTGCTGGAACCATTCGGACCTAGGCTGGTGCCCTTTCCACTAACCTACACTTATATTTTTTGTTTTACTCTCAGCCTGAAATTTACCTAAATTTCTTTATGGAAGCATATTGCTTCTTCTTGATGCTCTCACATGTTGCTAGCAATTGAATTCAGTTAGGCAAGTATAACAGAGACAAAGCACAACTCTGACTTCATCTTCTTTAAAAGCATCCTTTGTTTAAAGGGTTTTATTGGCATATGCCTTTTTTTTCTCTATGGTTTTTCAAAATCTTACGAAAGACTATTACAGAATAACTAGAATGGACTATTTTCTCTGTATCTAGTTGTCTTCTAAGAAATGTGTTTGTTTTAGTGCATTTAATCCTCCAAAATATCCCTTGAGAGAATAATTGTGATTATTTCTGTATGACAGGTGAAAAACTATGTGGAAGTTAAATAGTGTATTTAACATACCTAGGAAGTGACAGTGCTATAATGCTCCTATCAGTAGCTGAGATCAAAACCTTATGTTCTGAATCACTATAATAAACTGACTCCCTTATTGAACACCTGTGTAGTAAAACGTTTTGTTTTGCTTTACCACTCTTTTTTCTTAAAGGAGTAGCACTTCACTTTTCCTTAAGAACCATTCTCTTGAACTTTTCTGTGACAAAACAACTTACCATAAACTTTGTTTATAGTAAACGATTTAGCAGTAGGTCTTTGGTACAACCTCAGAATTAGATTAGATTAACTTCACAAATGGTTCCATTTTTCTACCTACTGCATTCCCATGCCCTTTGTAACATAACTACCATCCTTCCCATAAGGTTCTTTCCAGTTCTTGGGTTATTAATTGAGCCTTATCATTTAGCTTGATAACAAGCATGAAGACGCAGTAATGTGTTAATTCTAAGTACAGACATCAAGTTGTCCTGTGAACTTCCTCTCTCTCTCTTAGAATCATGCCATTGTCATGAGAAATAGTTGAGCTAGGTCTCTGGAGGTACAAGACACATGGAAGACACACTCATTGCTCTGAATAAAAACTACAACAAGTAGCTCATCGTTGCCCAAGTGGGCAGAGTTTATATAAAAGATCAGCAAGCTTCTGCTTGTCTCATTGCTGACTGTAAGTGCCTGTGCTCAAAATAAGCCCAGCTGACACCAAGAGAATCGCCAACTTCATACGTAGGCTCATGAAGAATAATGAATTATGATAGCCTTCAGCTGTCAATGTCAGAGAGATATTTATGAGGCAAGCATTAAGGAGTGTACCTAGCCAGCATGTCCATTCTGAACTATGTACTACAGCTACAATAGGTCCCTGACTTACGAACGTTTGAATTGCAAGCTTTCACAGGTGTACTGTGGAAAACTCACTGTACTGGACTTACGAACAAACCTGACCTAGAAAGCTTCTACCAGAAGGATACTCATTTGTAAGCCAGAGATACTCTGTATTGAGAAAGAAGTGATATCTGTTTACTAACATTGCTAAACTATTTGAGTTGAAGTTAAAATTGTTGTTAGCCCTTTCTATCTTTGGAGAGCTTGCTAGAAAAATGCCAGCACAGAAAAAAAATATTTTACATATGGGAAATTAAGGAGCACATTTCTGGTCACATTCTGTGAACAAATAGATTCACCAATGCCAGATGCCAATATATTCTTGAACTTTTTTGTTTGTTTTGTATTTGTCTTTTTGAGAAATGGTCTCACTATGCAGTTGAGGATGGCCTTAAGCTCACTTTTGCAGCCCAGGCTGGTCTCCAACTTGCACCAATCCTCCTGCTTCAGCCTCCCGATTGCTGGGATTGCAGGCGTGAGCCACCACGCTCGGCTGTATTCTTGAACTTTATTATAGTGTGAAATAAAAATTATTCTTTTGTTTTGCTTTAGATTGTTGGTTTTGGAGATCATCATTTATACACAGTCTTGATTAATGCCACCACGATAGACTTTACCGTAGATTATAATATACAGTGGCAAGCACACAAGTTTTTTCCCCCCTTCCTTGCTACCATAGTTTGTCAACCTGGAATACTCTTCAGTCACATTCTAACTCATAATTTCATTATTTATAATCAAGCCTTACTTCAAAATTGTGTAGAAGAATTGAAATAATAAGAATGAAGTAGAAAGAATGCTGCATTTCAAAGCAGGTGTGATCCAGCGTCAGAATCATGAATAATTCATTGAACACATAGTTGTTGAGTGCCCTTGGGTGCCTACCGGGTCCAAGGGCACAAGGGAGATAGACAGGCTTCTTGCTCCCAGGAAGTGTATTTTCTAGGGAAGGAGATAGGTGCACACAGCAAAAGCATAAGTCAACAGGTAAGGTAACTTCAGACAAGGATAAATGTCTTTTTGTCTTTCTTTTTTATTACTTTTAATAAGAAATAACAATACAGCAGTTTCAAAACGCATTATTAGTACATTCTCAATAATTGATACAATGCACATTGTTTTCCTTATAGTAATTCCATAGACCAGAGGGTGTAGACAGGATTATTTTTCTAGTCATTATTGGTACAAAAAATATCTTCTCATGGAACTAAGAGAAAGTAGTTGTATACCTAATCCAGTGTTCCATAATCGCAGTGGGATATTGGCAAGACTGGCAATATCGGAAGCCGTTGATTTAAGCCTTTTGCAGCTCAGCATACTCATCTAGCGTTATGCTTTATGCCTCATGGCTAAACTTTTCTGCTGGGTGGTTCAGGGCAAGTTAAAAAAAAGACCTGTATAACAACACCTGTAGCTTTTGTATCTCCCAAGGCCAGTCAAATCCCCTCAGGATTTACTTTGGAATCATGTGCAGCGCTTTGTAGAACTGTTGTCAATGTCAGCCGTCTGGATGAGTCACAGTCATTGCTTGACCAGTTTGCTCTCTGTGAAAGCCTGAGAGAATGTTTTCTCTCTAGGTGACTCTCCTTAGGCACACTATATACCACCTTCAATCCCTTTCCTCTGTGATCCCTTAATCTCCTTGAATAGAAAATTTGGGAAACCACTGAGCTATAGGATGTTACAGCACAGCTTCTCTTATGTCCTGCATCCTCACTGACCTTAAAGGGCTAGGGCCAAACTATTGGCTAACAAGGATAAATGTCTTAACATCAACACAAACAGTAGCAAGAAAATGACTCATGTGGAATTGGACTGGATGGGTGGGTACAGAGTTGTTGCTAGAAAGTGACGTTAAATAAAGTTGTGGTAAGTGAGAGGCCACCAGTCTGAAGTTACCCAGAGCAGGAGTGCTTCAGGCAGGGTTCAAGTGCAGTACAAATGTTTTAAGGAAGATCAGGAATTTGTTTTCTGATGAAAAGAGAAAAAGTGCCACCAAATTTGGAAGGATTCAGCAGGAGACAAGGCTGGGGCATTAAACTATGCTCTTGAGGCCACAGTGAGTATACAGTTTGGATAATGAATGTGAAGGGGAGTCACTCAGGATTTTCACTGGATAGTAAGATCAATCTTGAAGTTTTAAACTCGAGAAGCTCTATGAGTGGTAGCGTGAGGAATGAGCACAGGGATACTTCCTTAAATGATTTGTGGCTTTTTTGAGTGCTGGCGGAAGCTTGGACTACAGGATGGGCAGCCCTGATGAAGAAAAGTGAAAGGGTTTACAGCTGCCACAAAGCAGACTCGGAACGAGCAGGATCACGTCACCACAGAGGCAAATTCATGACAAGCAAGCATACTGAGTCAGAATCAAATGATGTTGTTTGTGTTTTTAGAAGTGGTGATTTTATATCATTTTTATACTTGCATATTTCAACAAGAAATACATTTATATATCCAAGACAGACTCAAATTCATTTATCATATGGATTTGGCTCTATAAAACTGGAACAGTGATGATAAATATGATGACTTTGATAATAAAAGCTGTCTATCAAGTGGGTTAAACACAGCTCTGAATGTGTCCTATAGGTAGCGGGTTGATGATGGAAGACCCACTCTCATCATGGGTGGCACTAACAAATAGGGTTGTACTCTGGATGGAAAAGGAAGGAGAAATAAAAAAAGAAAACCCGTTTCTGGAGGGTGTGTCTCTTCCTGAGCAGGTGTGTCCTGTGTGGTCACTGCCTCCGGACACTGCTGTCCAGTTTCATAGCCTTTGGAGCACACCCACATGGGAGACTCCAAGGAGCTGGCAGGGCTTTGGCCCTGAGCTGGGGCTGCATCTTTAGTCCTTCTGTTTTTTTCCTTTTTTTTTTTTTTTTAATTTTTTGAAAAATTCCCGACATTACAGAACTAAACTGAAATGTATTAATATTCCACTCTTATGTTTTCATGACAAACAAAAATTCATGAGCCAAAAAACCCTAAAACAAACAAACGAAAAAAAAAAAAAAAAGCAGGGAGAAGCTTATAAAACTAAATATGGATCGCAGCATAAATAGCTGAACAGAGAAAGGAATTAAAACTCTTTAATTAAAAAATCATGAATAGATGATAAAGTGTGTAGAAAAGAAAAATTTATAAACTATTTAAAACCTAGAATCGCTGACTGTTCAGAAACTACACAGATGGATCACGGGTGGTGGTGAAAAGCAGAAAGGGTTATGGGTGACTCCGCATTGTTCTAGCTGTTCCCCATGCCACCTGCCCCCGAGGAAAGCATGGCACTGATTAGATACTGAGCCAGGCTAATGCTGGCAGCAGATCCAGGGATGGTAACCTGCCTATCAGTAGATCCTTCCATTGGGTTTGCAGTTTTGATCTGCACCCCAGACATCTGATGGATCTCATTGATTTTGGTGCCTTGACCACCAATTATGCAGCCAATCAAATCATTTGGAATGCTGAGTTCCTGAGAAGTAGTCTGAGCAGATGCATCCAAACCTGCCCAATGGCCTTTCACCTCTAGAGAGCTGGATTCAATGCCGCTGAATCCGGTGTTGCATGCATCATGGGAAAATGAGACTGTTCCATTGCCAGCTGGTGCAGCTTGGTCAAATCTGGCTGTGGAGTGGCATACTGTCCTTGAATGGTATTGGCCTCTAGAGGTGGTCCCTCCAGGTCAGGGTTGAGGCACATGGACGGGGTGGTGTGGGGAAAGCTCACACTGTCACTTTTTGTGTTGTACCTGTCCTGACCACCTGCAAAGATGACTAGAGAACTTGATGGTTTGGGCTGGTACGGGATGGTCACACTCTTGAGGGGAGGGACTCCAACATGACCCCGCAGATCTGTTTGACACACTCAATGATGGATTGTGGGATGCCAGCAGTAGTGATGGTCCGCTCAGCTGAGTTGGGGAGCATATCTCCTGCCACTTGGACCTGAGCCCCTGTGCTCTCTCGTATTTCCTTGATCTTATAACCACCTTTTCCAATGAGAGAGCCATACTGACTAGTAGGGACCACCATCATCAGAGTGACCGGGGGTCTACTGGCAGCTGTACTATTGGTCATAGAGCTGCTGATGTCTTCTTCTAGTTTGTCAATTATCATAGCATAGTCTTTGAAGATGGCATTAGTGGGTCCAGCCAAAGTGATAATCCACTCAGGACAGTTCCCTTCTGAGATGTTGATAGGTGCACCAGTCTCCTCACGCATCTTCTTAACTGATTCGCCTTTCTTTCCGATGGTACTGCCAACTCCCTTCCCATGCATAAGTAGCCGGATGGTGAGAGTGACATTTAATCCACCTTCAATCACACAGGTGTCCGTGTCAAATACTATGGGGAGCTGCACTTTTTAAGTGATCGAGTCTTTGGTCACTGGTGGGGATCAAACCCAAAAGTGCTGAGTGCAAGGTGACTGAGGGGAAAAGGGGAGTGGGTGGAAAGGGGAAGGGCAGGAGGGGGTGGGGAGGCCGGCGAGTGGGCGTGG
>PVJA010031278.1:0-12400 GCA_004027025.1 Myocastor coypus | reverse complement strand
CTCTCACCATCCGGCTACTTATGCATGGGAAGGGAGTTGGCAGTACCATCGGAAAGAAAGGCGAATCAGTTAAGAAGATGCGTGAGGAGACTGGTGCACCTATCAACATCTCAGAAGGGAACTGTCCTGAGTGGATTATCACTTTGGCTGGACCCACTAATGCCATCTTCAAAGACTATGCTATGATAATTGACAAACTAGAAGAAGACATCAGCAGCTCTATGACCAATAGTACAGCTGCCAGTAGACCCCCGGTCACTCTGATGATGGTGGTCCCTACTAGTCAGTATGGCTCTCTCATTGGAAAAGGTGGTTATAAGATCAAGGAAATACGAGAGAGCACAGGGGCTCAGGTCCAAGTGGCAGGAGATATGCTCCCCAACTCAGCTGAGCGGACCATCACTACTGCTGGCATCCCACAATCCATCATTGAGTGTGTCAAACAGATCTGCGGGGTCATGTTGGAGTCCCTCCCCTCAAGAGTGTGACCATCCCGTACCAGCCCAAACCATCAAGTTCTCTAGTCATCTTTGCAGGTGGTCAGGACAGGTACAACACAAAAAGTGACAGTGTGAGCTTTCCCCACACCACCCCGTCCATGTGCCTCAACCCTGACCTGGAGGGACCACCTCTAGAGGCCAATACCATTCAAGGACAGTATGCCACTCCACAGCCAGATTTGACCAAGCTGCACCAGCTGGCAATGGAACAGTCTCATTTTCCCATGATGCATGCAACACCGGATTCAGCGGCATTGAATCCAGCTCTCTAGAGGTGAAAGGCCATTGGGCAGGTTTGGATGCATCTGCTCAGACTACTTCTCAGGAACTCAGCATTCCAAATGATTTGATTGGCTGCATAATTGGTGGTCAAGGCACCAAAATCAATGAGATCCATCAGATGTCTGGGGTGCAGATCAAAACTGCAAACCCAATGGAAGGATCTACTGATAGGCAGGTTACCATCCCTGGATCTGCTGCCAGCATTAGCCTGGCTCAGTATCTAATCAGTGCCATGCTTTCCTCGGGGGCAGGTGGCATGGGGAACAGCTAGAACAATGCGGAGTCACCCATAACCCTTTCTGCTTTTCACCACCACCCGTGATCCATCTGTGTAGTTTCTGAACAGTCAGCGATTCTAGGTTTTAAATAGTTTATAAATTTTTCTTTTCTACACACTTTATCATCTATTCATGATTTTTTAATTAAAGAGTTTTAATTCCTTTCTCTGTTCAGCTATTTATGCTGCGATCCATATTTAGTTTTATAAGCTTCTCCCTGCTTTTTTTTTTTTTTTTCGTTTGTTTGTTTTAGGGTTTTTTGGCTCATGAATTTTTGTTTGTCATGAAAACATAAGAGTGGAATATTAATACATTTCAGTTTAGTTCTGTAATGTCGGGAATTTTTCAAAAAATTAAAAAAAAAAAAAAAGGAAAAAAACAGAAGGACTAAAGATGCAGCCCCAGCTCAGGGCCAAAGCCCTGCCAGCTCCTTGGAGTCTCCCATGTGGGTGTGCTCCAAAGGCTATGAAACTGGACAGCAGTGTCCGGAGGCAGTGACCACACAGGACACACCTGCTCAGGAAGAGACACACCCTCCAGAAACGGGTTTTCTTTTTTTATTTCTCCTTCCTTTTCCATCCAGAGTACAACCCTATTTGTTAGTGCCACCCATGATGAGAGTGGGTCTTCCATCATCAACCCGCTACCTATAGGACACATTCAGAGCTGTGTTTAACCCACTTGATAGACAGCTTTTATTATCAAAGTCATCATATTTATCATCACTGTTCCAGTTTTATAGAGCCAAATCCATATGATAAATGAATTTGAGTCTGTCTTGGATATATAAATGTATTTCTTGTTGAAATATGCAAGTATAAAAATGATATAAAATCACCACTTCTAAAAACACAAACAACATCATTTGATTCTGACTCAGTATGCTTGCTTGTCATGAATTTGCCTCTGTGGTGACGTGATCCTGCTCGTTCCGAGTCTGCTTTGTGGCAGCTGTAAACCCTTTCACTTTTCTTCATCAGGGCTGCCCATCCTGTAGTCCAAGCTTCCGCCAGCACTCAAAAAAGCCACAAATCATTTAAGGAAGTATCCCTGTGCTCATTCCTCACGCTACCACTCATAGAGCTTCTCGAGTTTAAAACTTCAAGATTGATCTTACTATCCAGTGAAAATCCTGAGTGACTCCCCTTCACATTCATTATCCAAACTGTATACTCACTGTGGCCTCAAGAGCATAGTTTAATGCCCCAGCCTTGTCTCCTGCTGAATCCTTCCAAATTTGGTGGCACTTTTTCTCTTTTCATCAGAAAACAAATTCCTGATCTTCCTTAAAACATTTGTACTGCACTTGAACCCTGCCTGAAGCACTCCTGCTCTGGGTAACTTCAGACTGGTGGCCTCTCACTTACCACAACTTTATTTAACGTCACTTTCTAGCAACAACTCTGTACCCACCCATCCAGTCCAATTCCACATGAGTCATTTTCTTGCTACTGTTTGTGTTGATGTTAAGACATTTATCCTTGTTAGCCAATAGTTTGGCCCTAGCCCTTTAAGGTCAGTGAGGATGCAGGACATAAGAGAAGCTGTGCTGTAACATCCTATAGCTCAGTGGTTTCCCAAATTTTCTATTCAAGGAGATTAAGGGATCACAGAGGAAAGGGATTGAAGGTGGTATATAGTGTGCCTAAGGAGAGTCACCTAGAGAGAAAACATTCTCTCAGGCTTTCACAGAGAGCAAACTGGTCAAGCAATGACTGTGACTCATCCAGACGGCTGACATTGACAACAGTTCTACAAAGCGCTGCACATGATTCCAAAGTAAATCCTGAGGGGATTTGACTGGCCTTGGGAGATACAAAAGCTACAGGTGTTGTTATACAGGTCTTTTTTTTAACTTGCCCTGAACCACCCAGCAGAAAAGTTTAGCCATGAGGCATAAAGCATAACGCTAGATGAGTATGCTGAGCTGCAAAAGGCTTAAATCAACGGCTTCCGATATTGCCAGTCTTGCCAATATCCCACTGCGATTATGGAACACTGGATTAGGTATACAACTACTTTCTCTTAGTTCCATGAGAAGATATTTTTTGTACCAATAATGACTAGAAAAATAATCCTGTCTACACCCTCTGGTCTATGGAATTACTATAAGGAAAACAATGTGCATTGTATCAATTATTGAGAATGTACTAATAATGCGTTTTGAAACTGCTGTATTGTTATTTCTTATTAAAAGTAATAAAAAAGAAAGACAAAAAGACATTTATCCTTGTCTGAAGTTACCTTACCTGTTGACTTATGCTTTTGCTGTGTGCACCTATCTCCTTCCCTAGAAAATACACTTCCTGGGAGCAAGAAGCCTGTCTATCTCCCTTGTGCCCTTGGACCCGGTAGGCACCCAAGGGCACTCAACAACTATGTGTTCAATGAATTATTCATGATTCTGACGCTGGATCACACCTGCTTTGAAATGCAGCATTCTTTCTACTTCATTCTTATTATTTCAATTCTTCTACACAATTTTGAAGTAAGGCTTGATTATAAATAATGAAATTATGAGTTAGAATGTGACTGAAGAGTATTCCAGGTTGACAAACTATGGTAGCAAGGAAGGGGGGAAAAAACTTGTGTGCTTGCCACTGTATATTATAATCTACGGTAAAGTCTATCGTGGTGGCATTAATCAAGACTGTGTATAAATGATGATCTCCAAAACCAACAATCTAAAGCAAAACAAAAGAATAATTTTTATTTCACACTATAATAAAGTTCAAGAATACAGCCGAGCGTGGTGGCTCACGCCTGCAATCCCAGCAATCGGGAGGCTGAAGCAGGAGGATTGGTGCAAGTTGGAGACCAGCCTGGGCTGCAAAAGTGAGCTTAAGGCCATCCTCAACTGCATAGTGAGACCATTTCTCAAAAAGACAAATACAAAACAAACAAAAAAGTTCAAGAATATATTGGCATCTGGCATTGGTGAATCTATTTGTTCACAGAATGTGACCAGAAATGTGCTCCTTAATTTCCCATATGTAAAATATTTTTTTTCTGTGCTGGCATTTTTCTAGCAAGCTCTCCAAAGATAGAAAGGGCTAACAACAATTTTAACTTCAACTCAAATAGTTTAGCAATGTTAGTAAACAGATATCACTTCTTTCTCAATACAGAGTATCTCTGGCTTACAAATGAGTATCCTTCTGGTAGAAGCTTTCTAGGTCAGGTTTGTTCGTAAGTCCAGTACAGTGAGTTTTCCACAGTACACCTGTGAAAGCTTGCAATTCAAACGTTCGTAAGTCAGGGACCTATTGTAGCTGTAGTACATAGTTCAGAATGGACATGCTGGCTAGGTACACTCCTTAATGCTTGCCTCATAAATATCTCTCTGACATTGACAGCTGAAGGCTATCATAATTCATTATTCTTCATGAGCCTACGTATGAAGTTGGCGATTCTCTTGGTGTCAGCTGGGCTTATTTTGAGCACAGGCACTTACAGTCAGCAATGAGACAAGCAGAAGCTTGCTGATCTTTTATATAAACTCTGCCCACTTGGGCAACGATGAGCTACTTGTTGTAGTTTTTATTCAGAGCAATGAGTGTGTCTTCCATGTGTCTTGTACCTCCAGAGACCTAGCTCAACTATTTCTCATGACAATGGCATGATTCTAAGAGAGAGAGAGGAAGTTCACAGGACAACTTGATGTCTGTACTTAGAATTAACACATTACTGCGTCTTCATGCTTGTTATCAAGCTAAATGATAAGGCTCAATTAATAACCCAAGAACTGGAAAGAACCTTATGGGAAGGATGGTAGTTATGTTACAAAGGGCATGGGAATGCAGTAGGTAGAAAAATGGAACCATTTGTGAAGTTAATCTAATCTAATTCTGAGGTTGTACCAAAGACCTACTGCTAAATCGTTTACTATAAACAAAGTTTATGGTAAGTTGTTTTGTCACAGAAAAGTTCAAGAGAATGGTTCTTAAGGAAAAGTGAAGTGCTACTCCTTTAAGAAAAAAGAGTGGTAAAGCAAAACAAAACGTTTTACTACACAGGTGTTCAATAAGGGAGTCAGTTTATTATAGTGATTCAGAACATAAGGTTTTGATCTCAGCTACTGATAGGAGCATTATAGCACTGTCACTTCCTAGGTATGTTAAATACACTATTTAACTTCCACATAGTTTTTCACCTGTCATACAGAAATAATCACAATTATTCTCTCAAGGGATATTTTGGAGGATTAAATGCACTAAAACAAACACATTTCTTAGAAGACAACTAGATACAGAGAAAATAGTCCATTCTAGTTATTCTGTAATAGTCTTTCGTAAGATTTTGAAAAACCATAGAGAAAAAAAAGGCATATGCCAATAAAACCCTTTAAACAAAGGATGCTTTTAAAGAAGATGAAGTCAGAGTTGTGCTTTGTCTCTGTTATACTTGCCTAACTGAATTCAATTGCTAGCAACATGTGAGAGCATCAAGAAGAAGCAATATGCTTCCATAAAGAAATTTAGGTAAATTTCAGGCTGAGAGTAAAACAAAAAATATAAGTGTAGGTTAGTGGAAAGGGCACCAGCCTAGGTCCGAATGGTTCCAGCAGGGTAGTGGAGTCCATTATCAATTATTCAACACGGTCAATGTTTGTGGCACTGAAAAGCATTTTAGCATATATTATTTATGCAGGTCACTGTCATAGGGATTGCATGCCTGAACAGAGAGCTTCAAGATTCAAGCGCGTGGTAATATTAACAGGAAAAGTAGTTGGCAGAGGAAATAGGAGAGAGATTTTCTTTTCAGGAAAATTAGATCTCTCTGTCTGTCTTTATCTCCCTCCCCCTCTCCCTTCTTCCCTTCTCCTTTCCTTTTATCTCTTTCCTCTCCCATTTCTTCTGTTTCTTTTCTTTGTTAAACTTTTATGTCTGTGGGTCCCTGTTTGTAGTGTATCGTGATTATACTCCTTATGAGGAGTGATACATGTACATAAAGTATCTTAATTGTTCTGTCACTGTCCCGTCTCTCCTGGTCCCCTCCATCCCACCTGTGGTCCACTTCCCCTCTGAAAATGATCCATTTCCCAATTTCCTATGATCTGTCTTTTATTTTGCTCTTTCTGGCTACACTAGGAAATACTCCAGTAAATCTCTAACCACTGTCTTTTTCTGTGCCCAAGTTTTTGCTAGATCTTGTAGGGGAGATGGATGAACATTCTAGAAGAAGAAAATAATAGCTGTGGCATTTCAGGAACCCATAATCTGGCTGAATGGTCCTTGAAGAGCAAAGCAAGGGAATAAGTGATCTTTATTAGTAAATGCTGTATCATGGGGTTAAGACAGATGATCAGAAGTAAAGTTCAGGAGAAATTTAATCAATGTAAGTCAATGAAACTCATGCACATTATACAAGGTTTCCCCAGATTTGAAAGAGTCATAAATACAGGAGGATGTTGGAGGTTACGTTATAGTAAAAGAATCTAAGGAGGAAACAACGAGCTTGGGGCATTTGGGGAGGAAAGAATCTTATTAGAGGAGAGACCCTTGAGTTAGAGAGCATAGAGAACTATACACAGAAGACATGTCGTCCCATGGCTTAATCCTTGACAAACTTTAACTAAGAAACATAGATCATTAAACTTTATTCTTATAGGAAATATTACTATTAATACTTGCTATAGATCAAAGCCAGTCTTCCCTTCACTGAACAAGTAGTAACAACCTTCTACCGAATCTCAACGGGGCAGCAGTCCTGTGTTACAAGCAATGGACACAGAGATGGCGAGAGCACAAACTCTCTTTTCAGAACTACTGGGGAGAATGGCCAAGACATACAGGCACGCACACCTCTTCAGCTATCTATAAGTGTGGAATTACGTTAGTACAGATGCAAAAGACTAGGTCACTTGGGACAGCAGAAAAAAAAAAAAAATTAGAATGAATGTGATTCACCTATCTGGCTGTATCCAGCAGCAGTAAATTTCTGGACTCAACCAGAAAGCTCCAGTAGCTTTTCTTCGCGGTCTGTCAAGGCAACCAGCCAAGGAAGCACATTTATTTTCCACTTGCTCTAGAACTCGTTCTGGCCCTGTCCTCTGAGATGCGCTCTGGAGTCCTGTCCTCTCCTCAGCTAAGGAAGATAGTCAGGGAAAAGGCAATTCCTAACTCTCTGAAAATAGAAACTTTTTTGTTCACCTTAACGCCAGCTGTATGCAAATAAACGGGTGGAATGAGCAATAGTAAAGCAGGTAATATTTCTCCTGACCCGTTCACTGGGGCCTGCTACTGCTGCTTAAGAGAGAGAATGACAAGAAGAGAAAGCCCCAACCAACCTCCAGCAGCAAAGGATCGGGCATTAATGACCTCGGAGCTCCGCCCATCACCCCTACCTTAACAATAATAGCAGGCAGGGATTGAAAACCAATGTACCTCACCTAGGCCTTTCGCAATAATCTTTACAGAACTCAATGAGTTGGCCATCATTACCACTTCTATTTTATAATTAGAGGTTCAATGATGTGCTCAAAGCCACTTACATAATAATTGCAGGAAGCTATGATGCTCGAACCCAAATGAGCACACATAGAAGTTAAATCTTGGCAAACAGTGCACATTTTCCTACATTTACTACAACCTAAGCATAATAATAAGGTATCCTTGATTCAGATTAGGAAACTATCACCTCTAAGGGCTGCCTTGTGCTGAAGCAAATATTCAGTTCTTTATTGGATTAGTAGTTAGTTGTGTTATGTATGTTCTATATATCTAGAGAGGTGTACACTCCTCTAACAAAATGCATGGACCAATATGCAAATATGTCAATAAAAAGTCAGTATATGTAATTATCCGCTTATTCTACCTGCTATTAGATCACAAAGACCCTACTTACTATTGCATCCTTTCTGCTAGCTAAGCTCATATCACTTATTACATTTCAATTGGACAACATACCTGCACCTGCCTGCTTATCAAGAAATTGACATGTAAACATTTTTCTTATACACCAGCCTACAGGTGCACAAATCACATAAGTAGAGCCATCCTTTCAAGAGTGCTCAGTCATTTCTCAAAGGACTGATCTTTCTGCTATGTTCATCCCTTACAGATAACTATATGCCACAATTGAGTAAAAGACAAACAAGGTCTGGAGAGCTGTATTTGTTACCCGTCCCCCTGCAAAGAATTGATTTAACTGAAAATACATGTTTCTTTTTTATTTTCCATGTGTTTTTTAAAGAGTAATAAACAAAAACAAAAGCAAAAACGAAGACAGGAACAAAATCATATGCAATACAAATGGTGCAGAATTTTAAAACAAGAATAGAAAGTTAATAATGGTTGTTAGATGATTACATGCTACTGTGGTCAAATTTGTTGTTCAGATTACCAGACATCTACTTCTGAGTTCTTGCTTTGTCCACTTCTTGAATGAGGAATGTAAACACAGATTTATGAGATAGTTACTGCTTTTTTTTTTTTTTTTTTTTTCCTTTTACAAAATTGGAGGGCCAGCCGAATAGCTCAGCAGATTAAAGCACCTGCAAGCAGGCTCAGGACCTGGGAGTTGCATCCCAGAGCCTGCCGTGCTGACTCCGCCCCTGGGAAGCACTGAGACAACAATTGAGACTGGGTGTGGTGCTGTGCGCCTATAATCCCAGATCTTGGGAAACTGTAAACAGGTGGATCTCTACGAGTCCGATCCAGTAGTGAGACCCTGAGCACACCGTAGACCCTTCCCTAGAAAATACACACACACACAGACACACACGCACACATACACACAACTGCTATTGCGGAAGTAATAGATGACACCAATTAAACAGGCAGAGACTCGTTCAGGTCTTTATCGGATTGTGTCCCTGCAGCCTAGAGAAAGAGCAAACGTTGTCAAAATAGAAAACATACTGAGCTGTTCTCAATTGACTGCTTCATGACCAGGGCAGCCTTTTAAGATAGTATAAATAATGAAGAGCTAAAAGAAGAAACGAGGGACAATGCTCAGAATTCACAGGGTCCGCGGGGATCCTCATCTTGGTAAACTCGCTCCACGCCTGCCTTTCCATCGGACGTCTTCGGTTCACGGCAGCACCGCGAGTGGAGTCAGGACTGCAGTGGGAGCTGGTGCGCCCCGTGGTCATGGAACGAAAGCAACACGGCGTGCATGTAGCGGTGAGCACGGTGCCCGCCGCAGAACAGGGGCGCCATATCTGTTAGAATGACGGTCTTCTCCTATCAGTATTGTGTGAAAACCACAGAACATTAGAGCTGGAAGACACTGGACATCATTTACCCAACTCAGTATGATCTACGGAGAATGTGCTGCCTTGTCCAATTCTACTCCCGAGGGCAGGTAGCAACTGAGCAGCCAGGAGCACCATGTCCCTATTTGTATTTCTCTATTGAGATCCATCTATGGATTTCCCCCTTAGTGGGGTGGCCCCAAAGGGCCTTAATAACACCAACTTAAATCAGCAGTTTCCTATTTTCATCAGGGATTGTAGCCAAGGTCATTCTGGGCAAAGATGTGCTTTCAGCAGAAACAGTGATTACATTATGCTTGATAGTTTCATCGAAAAACTCTTCCAGGGAGTGACAGCAGTAAAATATGCTCATGTTCCTCTTTTGTCCCTTTGTTAATGAATTAGAGCACACAAAAACTCAATAAAAGTGACAGAGAAGGCTTGTGAGCATCACTGAATCATCCTTATGAGTCACATCTCAAAAAGCTGCATTTCCATTCAAATGCCACATCCAAGCTGGCTGCCCGTGTCCCGGCCTTGCACTGTGCAGAGTCTCGGTGGCTTTTTGAACAGAGTTGAATCCAAGCTCTGAACCTCGGCCTCTAGAGCTCCAGACTTCACTGGTTTGTCCTGTTCTCAACGCATACCTCTCCTGGGCCACACTTTTGACCGACGTCAAACTCTCATTGCTTCTTGAATTTTCCTAGGGCCCTACAGCTGAGTTTCTTGCCTTTGTTACTAATGCACTCTCCGCAGGCTGACAAAAGCTCCCGTCTCTAGCACAGATCTGCTTTTGTAAAAGCATTCCTTAGCTCCTGAAGTTACATCTTAGTCCTGACTGTATCTGCCACCGCCCCTGTCATCACCGCTGTTATCATCACTGGATTGTCATCTCACTGTCTCATTGCTCTATAAAATTCAAGCTCTAGGGCTAGCTGGATACCTCAGCAAATCAAAGAGCCTGCTTAAGCAAGTGCAGGGACCATGGTTCAATCCTTGGCATGCTGCGCTGGCCTCGTCCCTTTGGTGCACTGAGGGGAAGACTGAGGCTGGGTGTGGTGGCGTGCATCTGTAATCCTGGTGTTTGTGAAGCTGAGGACAGGAGGCTCACTATGAGTCTGATCTATATAGTGAGACCCTGTAGACCCTGTACAAAATACATTAAAAAAAATTCAGGCTCTTTGAAACAAAATTCATGATTTCAAAAGTACTCACCATTTTTGGCTTTATAATAATGAAGATGACAACATCTTACTAGGTACTTCATGACTAAGCAAGATCCTCTCTCAAATCGAAAATAAAAACATAAAAGAACTGAGCTAGAGCTCAGTATGAAACTTCTGGGTTCAATTGCTGCTACCAAAAAAAGATTCACATTCTTCAGGTCTTGTGTTTGGTGGCTTTCTGTGTGTTGTTTATGCTCAGAGCAAACCTGAAGGTAAATCTTACTGTACCCTTTTAAAAGACGAGGCTCTGGGGCTAGTATAGTAGTAGAAGTAAGGTGTAAAGTAAGGCATCTTTCTAGTGGTCACATAACCAGAGAGCAGCAGTAAAACTCCAAACTCATTTTGCCTTGCGCACATAAACCCAAGAAGCTAGGCACTTTTTAGGCACCAGCACGATGTGGGATGCTACAGCTCAGGCAAGATGCTTTGTTTCCCTGGTGACACAGGCGACAAGCATCATGTAGCCTGTCGGTTATCTGACACTTGTCAATGGGAAACCAATGTTTTCTTTGTTTGATGCTCTGTTTCTGTTTTTAAATTTTCAAACCAACGCAGGTAGTGCCAGGTCCCACGATATGTGACTAACTTTGACACTGTGGGAACATCGCAGTGCTCTTAGAGATTCTAAGTGCTTCCTTTCTTCAATTTCTGTGCTTTTTCCACAGGCGTCTGTCCGCAGACTCTACTGGAGTGGTGCTGCTCCGATGTACTGCTTCCTAGTGCTTACGCTGGCTGTAATTGCCAAAAGGCTCCAGGCTTGCATATACTATCTATAAGAAACACATTCTATTTTTAAAAAAAATAGCAAACTGCTAACAGATGAATTATGATTTTTTAATCTGATTTTCCAGCCCAAAAGGAAGACAAAGTAGGGAAAACTCAGCCCAGTACCGGAAAAAAACTTTCTGATTTGTGCTTGTGTTAAACCTATAATATAAATTATCTATTTGTTTGTTACTGGAATATAGAAAAGGATACATTGAAGTTTACAGTAAGATTTATGGAACTGTGAAGAGTAAGGTGTAGCCTGATAATTTCTCCTACACTGAGCTTCTGTTATCATTCACCATGGCTTGATCTTGTTCTGATTCTTGGTTTCTCATTCACTCTCCATGTGATCCTGGCTTCATATGGCAAACATATGCTTTCCTGTGCATGAAACAGACTCACCTATCTCTTCCAGTCTCATCTGAGTCCTCAAGAAGAGGATTGTAGAAGTCTCTGTCCTTCCTAGCTTTGAAAATGCATCACAGTTTCACTATCTGCGAACCATCAGGCACAAAGACAAGGAATCTTTCCAGCAATTCAAGTTAGGCCCACTTCTTTTATGAAGTAGAAAATCTTACTGTCTCATTTGCCACCTTTTACTTACTTCACACTCCACAGACAGAATATAATTCTAATCATGCCACTAGGTCATGTAATATTCTTTGGGATCAAGCTGGAGAGACAATGTCATGTGAGGACAACCTCACTGTGAGTAGAGAAGTTATCCAGGCAATGACACACATTGTATCACTGCAAAACTGTAATTATTGGTCTTTTAAGGAACAATCTGTCATCATTACTCAGATTGTCCTATGTGAAACCAGACCCCAGCAGTTTTTATAACCTGTTTTGATCCCCCCTAGAGCCAGTTGATGCTTTCATATTTGGGATTCTTTTTTTTTTTATTTATTTATTTGAAGTGTTAAAATGTGCCACTGCTTTTATTCAACTGCTTTTCGTCACATCAGTGCTCACAGGACTTCATGAGTGGGTTTAAGGTAAGAGATTGCTGTAGGGAAGAATTACCAGCAAGGCACAGGGACAGGGCTTGCGGTGAGTGGCAAGAGGTGGGGATCTGGGTTGGTGTTCACCTGTCATGCGTAGCTGCCATACTCAAAGGGAAGAAGAAGAAGAAGAAGGAGGAGGAGG
>PVJA010031277.1:0-25042 GCA_004027025.1 Myocastor coypus | reverse complement strand
ATCTATGTCTTTCCTATATTGCTCCGTCAGGGAGTCCATCATTTTTCTATTCTCCTCTAATTTTTTATCGATGTCTTCTTTAATAGTATTGAAGTCTGTCATTATGGTTATCCTTTCTCTGTCTAATACAGAGATTATTTCTGTTCTGTTCTCCTTTGTACTTTTGTGTAGTTGTTCCCCTACTTGGGATGCTATTGATGTAGGCATGTCTTTGTCAACTTTACATATTATTTCTGCTCTGATGTCCTCCATACGTTTCTCCAGCCGTTTTTCCACTTCATGTATTTCTTTTTTTACTTCCGATGTTATGTCTGATCTCAGTTGCTCTATAAGTTTCTGCACTTGTGTGTCTGCCTCAGATGCTACCAATTCAGAGGTTTCATCTGTATAATTCTCATTTTCTTCCATGATAGTGTTTTCTGTATTTGGTTTGGGTGGGCACGGGTCCTGAGATTGCCTCCTACTCCTTGTTGTTATCATTTTGTATGGAAGCGACCTCTGCACTTTGGTGATGTTATGCTGTGTTTATGGGCGTTTGGTCTGGAGACTCCAAGGTGGTTCTTCTACAGAGGTTCCTGACTCTTGTGTTGGGACTCTGGCTGCTAGCTTTTGTGAATCCTGGCGGATGTGGTCTGTAGGTGGAGGTGGAGATTTGGGATTGAGTAGTCCTGGTAGGCTTGTGGACCGGAACGGTTGCCAAACGGGCTATTTGATGGGTTCAGTGCTGGAGCTTGGGTTGGAGGGGTTCAAAAAAAAAGGGGTGGGGGGCTGGGTGGGGAAAGGGAAGGCAGGCCAAGGATCCTGACCCAGCCGGCGCGCGGGCTCTGCTACCAGCTGGGACTCGGTGGGACTGGAACAGGAAGTTAGTCGCAGGAACGCAGAGGCGGGGCAGAGGGGCGCAGGCAGCTTACCCGTGGCGGACGCGCGGGCTCTGCTGAGAATTTACCCTTAAAGCGTAGAAGAAAAAGTATAAATATGCACAGAAAAAAACTAATACATCAGAAAGGAAACAAAAATAACAAAGGAAAAGCTGATTCTTTGTAAAATTGTCAAGTTTCTGGCATGATTCATTGTCAAAGAAATGAAAAGTGTCATATAAATATTAAGAATTAAAATGGGGACAAAATAAGATATAACCTCTTATACTAAGTGCAATTTATTTATATATACATTAATGTCAATAAGTTCGGAAATATAGAAAATCAAATATGAATTTCATTAAAAACAGCTTATTAAAATGGACTCAAAAAGAAATAGAAAACATAAATAGTCCTGTATCTGTCAAGTTGAATCAATGGCTGAAAATTTTCCTACAAAAGTACATCAGAATAAAGTGGTTTTGCCAATACAGCTATTTAAATAATTCTAGGGATAAGCAGAATGATACCTTGGTTCACGAGCTTAATTTATTTCATAGTTCTGGGAAAGGTGGCCAGGGTGGTGTTTATGGCCTGATTTAGAATTCGTGAATGGAATCAAAGTTTGGCTGCGTGCTTCCATTTGTGAACTCAGTTGCTTGCCTCAGCAGTTTTATGAACCAAGGTATTACTGTAATTTCAACCAGACATAAACTCATTGACTGGGAAAAGAGATTGCCCTCTAAGTTCTTCCATGGAATTAGTGCACACTGATATCAAAATAAAGTAGGACCTTGCGACCAGACTCCAATTGCACAAGAAATAATAGCAAAGTGTGCACAGGAGATCATATCAAATGAAATGTAAAATTGGAAAAGTTTTTCCAGCTATTCATCTGACATATGTAGAGAACTAAAAAAAAATTAGACCTTCCCCCCAAATAACTGGTATTTGTGTTTAGATGTTCCCCCAAATCCTCATGCAGCCCTGGGGCAGGCTCCTAGAGTTTCTGATTGATCCATGCTCCAATGCTGGGATTACAGTGAGTGCTATCCCCACTCTGGCTGCCAGCTGCATGTAATGGAAGGAAGGGAAAGAGGTTCACTCTTGGATGCTCCCTCTTTCAACTCTCTGCTTTTGCTATTTTCCATTGCCATGAACTGCTGCCCCTCTGTCCTGTGCCCCCCTGCCTTGGAGCCAGCTGAATATGGCCTGAAACCTCAACAAACTAAGCTAAGTAAACCTTTCCTTCCTTAATTGTGGGTAGCAGGTATTCTGTTTCCATAATGAGGGAAAAGTCACCTAGACTAAAATTAAAAATGGCCAGCTGAACAGAAGAACTTCAAAGGCCAATAAATACATGAAAAAATGTTTAACATCTTTAGCCAATAGAGAAGGCATAAGCTAAATCAACAGTGAGGTTCCAGCTTACTCCAGAAATAATGGCCAGTAGCAAGAAGCCACGTGACCACAAATGCTGGCGAAGCTGTGGGGAAACCTTCCCACATTGTGTGTGTGAATGTAAAGTGCAATAACCATTATGGAAATCAGCGCGGCATTTCCTCCAGAAATTAAAGCAAATTCTATTCAACCTGGCTATTACTCTTCTAAGTGTGGGTGAAAGACGACATACTACAGTGATGCATACTACAGTGATACACACATATGGGTTTACAGCAGTACGTGGGGAGGGGTCTGAGAGCTGGGGGGTGGCTCAGGAAGAAGGAAAGGGAATTTTAAAAGAAAGAAATGAAACGCGTTATGTACCTGTCCCAACTCTCCAGGAGGAAGGTGATCATTACTCCAAACATAACTAACAAAATTAACTGACTAACTAAACAGAACTAAAGAAAAATGAAATAAGATTATTACTGGTGGCTCATGCAAGATTTATGAAGATTAAAATCTAAGCAGAATAATTAACAAAATTGACTAAGGAGAAAATATATATTTCTACAAGTTCTTTTTTTTCCCTAAGAATGTGTGGTGGGTTTAATAGTGGAAACTTTTATTAATATACCATTTCTTTAACAGATTCAAAGGAAAAATGAGATCATTTTAAAAGATGTAGGGAAGTATTCAATAAAATTCACCATCTGTTCTTAATTAAAGAAAAACCAAGAACAAAAGTTTTTGTAACTTAGGAGTCAAAGAAAGCTCATTTAATTTGATAAAGGCACCTAATCAAATAAAAAGACAACAGTCATCATACTTTTTTTTTCTTTGTTCTTGTTACATTTTATTGGCATTGCGACCATCTTTTTACAAGAAAAATCAGCCTATACCTCACACAGAGTTCTCTGGCGAGGCCCACTCCAGCCAGGGCTCCAGGTGGGCCCAAGGCAGGGACAGTGACTGCAGGGAGCATTTTCCAGGATGGAAGGAGGACACCAGGACAGATGGCGGGCCTTCTGAACATGGGAGGCTGATGTTGTAGGAGTTCTGCTCTGAAGCAGACAGATAAAGAACAGGAAAGGCAGTGGCCTTCAGTGTTGGAGATTACAGCTGGGGAGCCCTTGCACACAGCTCCAGATTACCCAAATCAACCTTGGGGGACAGCAAAGGGGCAGGCAGCTGCCCTGGAGGTGCAAGCTTTCCAGCTCAGCCTCAGAAGAGGTGCACACTGCCCAGGTCTGCTGTACACAACTCTGCGAAAGCTGGATGTCTCCTCTGGGTCGCTGACCTCCACCTTCCATGCCTAAATCGCTGGACTTTAACACATCATCCAAGGGTTTCTTACACTAATTTATACATTTTGATTGGTTGCATATATTAACATGTACTATAAGATTCTTTTCTAAGAAGCTATCCATAGTGAATGGGTACTGTAAAAACATCTGGATGAATTAAAAGTAACAAGCATTAACAGATACATACAAAACTCAGCCTGGTCTACTGGATAGGGGCAGGGATGAGCAGGGACACTAGTCTTCCCAAAGGGCTCTTGGGGACTAGAGGAATAAAAAGACCACAGGACTGTTAAAAAAGTCAGGTGACTAGATACAGATTAACTGAAAACAGTTCTCTCTTCAGTGGACAAAAAAGCCCATACTCCTCCTATGCTGACTGCATGCCACAACAGTTTCTACAGGAGCTAGCCATGGCCTGCTTGTCCCCAGGCTCTGGGTTCATGGAGGATGGTGGACCCCTGGACCCTTCAAGGCATGGGATGGCCTGCATGTGTGCATCTGTGTGTGTGTGTGTGTGTGTGTGTGTGTGTGTATTTATGGAGGGCTGTGAGAGATTGATGTCTACTGTGTCAAAAGGAAGGGCTGTGTTGAAGGCCTAAGTGTATTCTTGCTTCCACAGGACTCTGTTTGTTGCCCGGCCCTAAGCAGTTGTAGCTCTTGGCTGATGGCTTGGCCCAGTCATTCTTGTCCAGTTCGATGGGTTTGGGGAACTCAGTGAACAGCTCCACCTCTGTTTCCTGCTTGAGTGCATTCCCAGTGATTGTATGGAATGCCTGCTCTATGCTGATGGCTTCCTTGGCACTGGTCTCGACGTAGAGGATGTTGTGGATGATATAGTGCCAGGCCTGTGCCTTCTTCATGGCTGCTTGTCTGTTTTGAAGTTTTATTAGTTACTTTTTTATTTAATGCTGGGACAAATACCTGACACCCAAATTGAAGGAAGGAAAGGTTTACTTAACTCACAGTTACTGGAGGTTTCAGCCCATACTCAGCTGGCTCCAAGGCAGAGAGGCACAATGCAGAGGCCAGCAGTTCATGGCAGTGGAATAGCAACAATATGGTGACAGGGGCAACTGACGAACTAAGGCAGCTGAGAGCAATAGCATGTCTGTCTCTCTCTCTCTTGATACTACATTCAGACTCTCTGACTCAGCCTATCCACCTTAGGCAACATCCATAATCCCAGCTGTACTCAGACCAATAACCCCATCAGTAATAAAGCACATAATCCCAGTGGATCATGAGTCAAGTCTCAAACTCTAGAAGTCCCCGCCCCATGATTGCACGAGGCTTTTTGGGGAAAACTAGATATAAACCACAACAGAGATCAATCTTGTTCCCCAGTATGACAAAGGGGGAAGTTCTCAGGGTCCCGAGGGCTGGCCTGGATGAGGAACTCATCTCCACCTGTCCAAGGTCTTCAGTGTGTTGGGGGTTGTCGCACTGAACGCCAGCACATAGCAGTTCATGCTTCAGTAGAAGGCCACACTGAAGGACAGGAGCCTGTCCTGACCAGTCATGTCCCAGGTCTGCATGCCGACTAGTCTGTTGTCACCATCACCTCCTAATGAGGAAGTCTGCACCTACTGTGACTTTGTCCTGGTTGCTGAATTTCTTGTTTACGTACTGGTTCATGAGTGATGTCTTTCTGACCCCTGAATCTCCCAGCAAGACTTTCTTCTCTGAGGTCATCCTTCATATGTGGCTGCTGCGCTGAGGACTCCAGGCTGTGTGTGCCACAAGGGCTCCTGCTGAGATGACCATGGGAAAAGGGCAGGGAAGGCCAAGTTCTGGTTTCTGTAGGCTCTGCTGTGCTCTCCTAACCTCCAATGCTGCTGCTGTTGCTGCCCTCCCTGGGCTTTATGATCAAGACTCAACAAACGTCATACTTGATGGGGAAATGGATGCATCCCTGTTCACATCCAGAACAACCACGTGCACCTGACTAATGGGAAGGCTGACCCCGTTACTACTGAGGGGCTTGAGCCCATGTGTGTCAGGACCTGCCGATCTTTCAGGATTACCTTCTCTTGTTTTATTTTTCTTTCCTACTTCTTTAATATCTTTGTAACCAGTTTTTACCTTACTTCTTCTTTGATTTAAATATGGTAAAATACAGGCCTCAGAAGTATAGGTACAAAGTTAAGCATCAAAATGAGTGAGAAGAAAACAGAAAAATAGTGGAAACTTAAGAGATTTAGGTCATTTCTTTCCCAGGTCTTTTTTTTTTTTTTTTTTTTTTTTTTTTTTTTTTTTTTTTTTTTTTTTTTTTTTTTTTTTTTTTTTTTTTTTTAAGCAGTGGCAAAGTTTATTCCAGAAAGCAAAAGTGAAGAGTGAGAGAAAACTGACTCTGCAGAACAAACTTAGAATGAGTAAAAAGAAAAGATAAAAACAGAAGAAAGATAAAAAGTGCACACCGACTCAGGAAAAAACAGTATAGGCCATCACAGAAAGGTGATGTGGTTGATGGATTGTGTCAAGCTGAGAAGTTAAAAGCTTAACTAAATCAGCTCAGCAGTTCTCCTCCTCAGGTCGTGGAGGCCCCTAGCTAGGGTGCAGATGGTGGTTGTCCCTCCTTAGGGCATGGAGGAACCACCCTATGGTGACTCAGCACAGAAAGGATCTAAAAGGGAAACTGAGGAAGGATGAAGGGCTCCACTTCGTCAGAGGACCTCTGGTCTTCACAGTCAGCTTGGAAAGAAGGGACAGAGGCTGTCTAGAAGCCGCAGCCACTGCCCCTCCCTTTGCTCTTCTGTTTTCTGCTGTCATGAGCTGCTGCTCTGTTCCATATGCTACTTTGCCTTTCAGCCAGATGAGTATGGACTGAAACCTCCACCAACTATGAGCTAAATAAATCTTTTCTTTTTTAGTTTTGGGAGTTGGGTATTTTGTCCCAGCAACAAGTGAAAAGTAACCAAAATAGAATTTGGCACCTAGAAGTACGATCATTGCCATGACTACCTGACCATGTTGTTCAAGAGCTTTTGGGAATGGCTTATGGGAAGAGATAGGAAAAGTTCAGAGATGCTGCCTGAAAGAGAAGAACTGGAATGCCTTTGGCTGCTCTGTATGGGAGATTCTGGTCAGAGCTCAGAAAACCAGGAAGCTGATAGAAATCCTGCCAGTAAAGCCCAGGTTGTGGAGGTTTCTGCTAAGAAGAAGGACTACATTGGTTGCTGGTCTCCAGATGATGTCTCTTATGGCTTGGCAGAAAGTTAGTCTGCATTTTGTGTGTATTCAGAGACCTTGCCTGAGACTGAGTTTAAGCATGGCAGACTGGCTAATCTGGCAAAAGAAATTTCAAGGCAGATGAATGTTGAAGCTGTGGCCTGGCTATTATTGGGTGCTTTTAGTCAGATTTACCTTCAGAATCAAGAGCAAAGAACCAGCAGGATGATTCAAAATGTGATTTTGGTCAGAACGTAGGTGTCAAGAAGGCTGTGGACTGCAAAGATAAAGCTGAGCTCCCCCTTGCTCAGGGGGAACAGGAGAGTAAAAAGCATGTCCTGAGGTTATCTCAGGAAGTGGTCAGTCCTTGCCCTTTGCAGCCTCAGAACTGCAAGGATGAGGGACTCTGCTGTTTGGAAAAGGCCACAGAATGGAGGCAGTGGCCATGTCAGGTTCCAGAATGGTGGTGGGCTAGTGAATTTGTTCCTTGGAATCAGGGTCCGAAAGCTCAGTGACCTGGGCACTTGACCCCTACAGTCTGGAGAGAAGAAAATCTGGCTATGGCTCCAGCCTTCAGTGGACCTTGGCCACATTCACATGGTGTTAGTCTGAAGCATATGCAAAATGCAGGAGTTCAGAGGTTAAGAAGGCTTCCATCTAGGTTTCAGAAGGCCTGCAAGGCCAGGCAGTGTGCCCCTCAGTGGCAAGTGCGTAAAGTTGTGGATGAAAAGCCTATTCATTGGAAATCCCAGAAGTTTAGAAAAGCTAGGACCATGGATTATCTGAGGAAAGCTGCAAGGAGGGAGCAAAGCCAGCCCCAGAGAAAAGCCATGGGATCTACAGCCAGAAGCAGTGTCATAGAGGAGGAGCCACAGGGAGCTCAAAATTTGCCACTGATTGCCTCAGATATTAAATATGGAACTACGGGACTTCCTGTCTGCCCTGTGGGATTTGGGACTTGCTCTGGTCCTAATGCTTTGTATCCTGCTATGTGTACCTTTTGGGATGGTAATGTTTATCTTGTTGGAAGTGTTTAATTTTTCATTTGCACAGGGGCTCACAGCTAAGAGTTTGCTTTAGAACTTGGAGGACACATGAGCTTCGACTTTTCAGCATTGCTGAAACTGTTAGGACTTTGGAAACTCTTGCTGGGAGACTAAGTGCCATTTGTATAAAGGTATATGCATGAGTCTTTGGGGGGCCAGGGGCAGAAAGCTATGGTTCTCGTGTAATATAATGTTGATAGACTTAATAGTGATTTTTATTTTATTTTATTTTATTTTATTTTATTTTTGCCTTTTTGAGACAGGGTCTTGCTATGCAGTTCAGGCTGGCCTTGAGCTCACTTTGGTAGCCCAGGCTGGTCTCGAACTCGCACCGATCCTCCTGCCTCAGCCTCCCGAGTGCTGGGATTACAGGCGTGCGCCACCACGCCCAGCGTACCTTCTCTGTTTTTTTGCTTCCATGAGCTGCTGCTTTATTCTGTGTGCTGCTTTGCCTTGGAGCCAGCTGAGTATAGACTGCAACATGCACTAACTTTGTGCTAAATAAACCTTTCCTTCTTTAATTTTAGGTGTTGGGTATTTTGTCCCTGCAATTAGTGAGAAGTAGCCAAGACAAAAAGTATGCTAGCCCTTGCTGGACATTTTAAAGTAACTTTTGCACTTTCAGCAGGCTTCCTCAATCTGCCCAGAGCACTGCACACCTCATGATGCCAGAACTCCCAGGCCCCTGTGCCAGAGAGGGCCGAAGGTATATTTTCTTTGAAGTAAATCTGTTTTTAGGAAAAACACAGGTGTGTGCCTCCACTGCAGCTCTTCCACACCATTTCAGAGACATAAACTAGTACAAGAAGACAAATTGGAAGCATAGAAATTTGAAAAGATAAAGCTGTCAGTATTACCAGGTGATACAATTTGTTGCATCAATCCCCCCAAATAATCAACGGTCATGTTTTCAGAAGTAAAGTGAATCTAAATAGCTCTGTCTTGAAATAAGGTAGAAAATTGAATCACACATCTACAGAATGGAAATGGCTAGAGAACTGTAATTGAAAAGCTAACACATGCAAGGCGAAAAAATGCCAATCCTTTCTGTCTCAGTTACTTTTCTTGCAGTTGAAATGAGACACCTGACATCTCCAAAAAGTAAAGGAGGAAAAAGTTTATTCTGGCTCCCAGTTTGTGGAGGTTTCAGCCCACAGTCAGCTGGCTCCAAGGCAGGTTGGCTTGCAGCAGGGCATCACGGTGGGGAAATGGTTCATGGTAGGCAGAAGGCAGCAAGGCAGAGAATGTGCAGAGCAGCAGCACGGGACAAACAAAGGGAGCAATCTTCTTTCTGTCCTATGTATCTCAGCCAGGCTAAGAATCCTGAGGGCAGGTGGCACTCTCAGCCATGCAGCAGCACCCTGAATCCTAGCATTGCACCATGAACCAATCCCAGCATTGCACCCTCACTCTCAGCATGCCACGTGCTAGACCCATTCACCTCTGAAAAGTTCCACTTATGACCGCACGGGGCTTTGGAAGGTACCTAGACACAAGCCATAACATCTCTTCATCAAACAACCAAGTCAACAGGTTTCAAAATGCTATCTTGCCATAGATAATCAGAAAAATTTCTGTAGAAAAGTATAAAGCATTCATGAAAGTTATTGGAGGGAAACAGTTGTTCACAGTTGGGATGATTCGGTATCTTCAGGGTGTTCGTTTTCCCATGGCTGCAGCACTTAAACTGGCTCTCTCTCCACTCATTGTTCATAGGGAGCTGTACCCACAAGCGGAAGCCAGAGGCATCCTTGCTTTGGGGAAGAGGAGAGAAAGCATTCTTGTTGGCTGAATGCTTTCAGGATCTTTCCAAAAAGGATCAGGTACAATATAGGAGCTGCTGCATCGCCTTACGTCCTTTTTATACTAATGAATTTGCCCCATTTAAGCCACAGATTTTGATCCTGGGTTTGGAGTATCCCTTCAGCTTTTGTAACAATCCACATTGTTGTCAATTGTAGCGTGCTTTACTTACCTTTGTAAGATAGGTTTTTGCTCCCCTAGGGACACATAACATTCCTACTAGAAACACTTGGGGGCACAGCCTTTGTTTGTTTGCCATTTTTTTGCATATCATTAAAAGATAATCCCATGCCATAAAGAAGGGGCACTTGTCCTTTTTTAAAACAACTGACACTGTTTCTGAGTTGTACAAGACTAGTTTTGCAGGAGACAACAGACTTTTATTGACGTGTGATGAAGTTAAGGGCAAGCCAAGAATGTCAAGAGGTGCTGTGTCGGTTTTTATTGCCACTGTACAAATTATCACAGATGCAGTGGCTTAAAATGACTCCTTTTGTTATCTTATGGTTCTGTAGCTCATACACCTAACATGGGGCTTATTTAGTTAAAGTAGGTGACAGCACATTCTGTTCATTTCTAGAGATGTCAGTGCGACCACTTTTCTTGGCTTTTCTCAGGCTAGGAGGGGGAGGAGAACCTTCTAATGTCACTTCCTGTTCCCTCCTCCTGCTCATGCTGCTCGGCCCGCATTGGCAGACTCCAGATCACAGCTTCCCGGCTCTTCTCTCAAAGAGGAATGCTCTTCCCTGAGGGTTGCTCCTATGCTTTCCTGCCTCCCTTGGCTTCTATCTGCACAAGGCCCTGTCATGATCACCCTACCACAAGTCCATCCTGTGTGTTTTGCCCTCTCCCCATGTGTCGTTTCCCCCCAGAGCACTTCTTTCTTTTTGCTAGCTGGCCTTCTGAAAGTTAAGTTCCTTGAAGGCAGAGACTTGGTCAGTTTTGCTTCCCTGTGTTATCCAACGTCTAGCCCAGCGCTGGACACAGCAGGGCATGCAAGTGCATGAGTGAATCAGTTTCTCAGCTTTGCCTTTTGAAGAAACAGTCTCTTCCATAGCTGGACCATAATGAAATTTCTACAGTTTAAATTACAGTTGGATGAGTTGGTGTGAAATATTAAATATCCTTCCAGGAATACTTCTATTACTATTTATACAGTTTTAGAGTACAGTTGAATTATGTCAGTGGGCTTTCCTGTTACTGGGCTATAGTTCTTAATACCCACAGCCTAAAGAAGGAGAGTTTTATTTGGCTCATGGTTTCAAGAATCCAGTCCATGGATACCTGGCTTCAGGGTAGGAGCATCCTGGTGGAAGGATGCAGTGGAACAAAGATCCATGATTCACAGGAGCCGGGGAGCAGAGTCAGAAACATTGCTTGAGAGAAAGAAATAAAGGACCAGATAGAGTAGTATCCAAGGTCATGCCTCCATGACCTTCCAAGACACACTCAGAGTATGGTCCCCTAGGTGACTTCCAAGCCAATCAAACTGATAAAATTGAGTTAATCACCACAATAGCAATGCTATTACTATCATCTTTTCTACCACTTAATGCAATACTTATCATTTACTAGCTGCTGAATCTTTTTACTTTCTGAGTTTTTAATTGTCTCACTCCATGAGGACATGGAGAAACATATTTACTCTTTTATCTACTGACAGAAAGTATTCCCCTTACTTAATATTTCTCTGAGGAGAATGCTCCACCCCATCTCCGCCACAAAGTCCTGGGCATAGCCCAAGCGTGGTACCTTGGGATCTTGACTGTCAGGACGGTTGTGTGACTCAGCCTGGACCAGTAAGAGTGGTTGTGGTGGGAGTCCAGGGATTGACACCTAATCCATTGAATGCAGAGCTCCTTCTCTCAGTTTTTGTGTGCTTATACAGGGAAGAGAGAGTTCTTTTTCCACCTGGGTCAATAAATGAGAAGATACAAAGTCCAGGGTTGTCTGTAGTCTGTTAGAACAGTAAGCAGAAAATTGAGCAGTGACATGCGTCACAATGTCTTACCCTTTGTAGTGGGTGGTTAACAACTATGGTGCGTGCTTAAATTTACAATAAAAGAGAATTTCTATTAATTTCCCTCAAAATACTTCTGCTCACTTCAAGCTCACTTATCATTCTTGCCACTGCCTGAAGTAGTCCTCTTTCTTCAGTGTCTTTATGAGATGTGATAAAAGCATGGTGAACACTGCTGGAAAGTGCCATCCAATAGAAAGGCATGTTTGAAAACATGATGCTTATAGTTCAGGCATTCGCTAAGCACCAGATCTGGCATCCTGTGATCTCTGACTCTCCCCTAAGATCAAACTGGTCACAAGACTTACACAGTATTTAGAGTATCAAAGAAGCCACCACAGCCCAACCAGTGACACAAGAGAACTTCTAGAACTGCTTCAGCAAGCATTAAAGCCAATGGGGTAAGTGTGCTTCAAATAAGGGGGAGGATTTTGAGGAGCATGGATGGCAATTTGTCTTTATTACAATACATTAAAAAAATTAAACACTAGCCATATTTTCAATCATACCACACATAGAATAGAGTCTTATTTTCTTCTTTTGACAGGTGAAAGAATGTGTCTCAGAGTAGTTTAAATACTTACCAGAGGCTGCACCACTAATAACCCGGTAGAGAATAGGGGAATTCGATGGCCAGGCAACCTTCCTCCTTTCACTGCTCTGTTCTGTGTCTTGATGTCACAGAATCACAGCCACATATCCTTATTCAGGTTGATTTTTTTTAAACCCAGGAGAGAAATAAATGTTCTGTTTTTCTTGCAGGATGTGTCTTGGATGGTTATTGTTGTCCAGCACTTTGAATTCTGATGAATTTGTTCTCTTCCAGTGCCAGACTTAGAAAGCCAAACAAGCTCTGTCTTTTATGTTATTTTAATTAGAATAGAAATGGCTACATGGAGTTTTGTGCTGAGAAGGATTCTGCGGCTTCATCTAGGCTAGCAGCAAAGAACAAAGTCAGAGTGAGGAAATCAGCTCTCCCACTTGCTCAAAGCTTTGATCATTGCATTGCATTTTGGAACTATGGCATCAGTTTCATGTCTAGGAAGAATCCAATCAAGGACTTGGACCAGTATTCAGTTCAAAGAATATTTCAGTTGTTGGCCAAGGACTCACTTGCATATGGAACTCAATTCTTTAATAATCTGCTTGCTACAGGATCAGGGCATCTTCAAGCAAACACCTTTCCCTACAAAATGCCCAGACAGCTCTCTCCCACAATGACTAGAATAACAACATGACTTGAATTTAGATTCCGGGACTGAGTGTCATTTAATGTGACCACTCTTTTTACAGGGAGAGGTATGATAAATCACAGACATCCTGAAAAATGGCCATGCCCTGGTATTGTTGGACATGTTCTAACAATCAAATGAGGCCTCACATTTTGTTTGTTGGGAGTTCCATTTCTTCATCTTTGGACCAAGTTACTTAGCAATGACCAACCCAACTATGTGCCCACCATATTGTTTTGCATGTTTGACTAGAACATTGACAGATTAATAGGAAGAGTAAATAGCAACAACTGCAGGGGCCCAGTGTGGGGCAGCAGGATTGACTACTCCTGACTTTGTTGTGTTTGCTCAGAGGAAGCCGCAGAAAAAGCCTGCTGGGAAGAGGTGACCGGGTCATGGGCATTTGTTTCTTGTCTCTATAGAAGACAATTGCCTTCTCAATGGAAGATGGCTTTTTCTGAATCTACATGGTTCTACTGACAAGGAAGCATTTGCTATTCCAGGGTGCTTGCTAAAACATACACACAGATACAAAGGCCACACAAAAGTTCAAATTTATAGCATTGCTCAGAGAATCCTTCAGCTTAGGTTAGCCAGGAGAGAAGCCTGACTTGGGAAAGCTTACCTTGAGGATCTCTAAACCTCTACCTATTCATTGCTAGCTCCCAATATCTGATGTTTAGAGTTTTAGGATAACCTTCCTGTCTCCCAGGTCACAAAGACATCACCCATTAATGTTTAGCAGTGATGACCTTATAAATGCTTGCTTCGACAGTGACCTGTTTTGAGTTTAGAATTGCTCTACTCTGTATCAACATGAATAAATGCATTAATAATGAAGATAAATCACAAAGGAGAGTCACCTGGAGAGAAAACATTCTCTAAGGTTTTCACAAAAAGCAAACTGGTCAAGCAATGACTCATCCAGATGGCTGACACTAACAATGGTTCTGCAAAGCACTGTACATGGTTCCAAAGTAAATCCTGACAGGATTTGATTGACCTTGGGAGATACAAAAGTTACACGTTTTGCTATACAGGTCTTGCTTAAACTTGCCCTTAACCACCCAGCAGAAAAGATTAACCACAAGGCATAAAACGGAAAGCTAGATTAGAATGCTGAGCTGTAAAAGGCTTAAATCAACAGCGTCCAACGTTGCCAGTTTTACCAATAAGCCACTGCGATTATTGAACATTGGATTATGTACAGAACTCCTCTCTCTTAGTTCAATGAGAAAAAATTTTTTCGTACCAATAATGATTAGAAAAACTAGAATATCTACACCCTGTGCTTTGTATAAAGACAACACTATACATGTTATCAAATTTTTGAAATGTCCTACTAACGTGTTTTGAAACTGTCACATTGTTATTTCTTATTAAAAGTAATAAAAAAATGAAGATAAATCAACTTTAAGTAAAATTTAATCTATCAAAAGTGCTGGCTTCAGGTAAAGCCAGAACGACTAGCTCCAGTTGATAGATTTCTTTGAATGTAAACAATTTTACAATTCAATTTCAAACTTATCATCATTTTTCTTTACAATAAAGTTTAGTTCTGATAAAAGATTTCAGAAGATTCCAAGTGAGTTTTTGTCAGTGCCCTCCATCTCCGTGTCCTGCTGTGTGTACATGTACTTGCGTGTGTTCATGGAAATGCACCTCCCTTTGTTCAGGCAGCCAGACACCCTTATTCTGGTAGGAGAGAGAGTAGGCAGAGTGGCACTCTACAAGTTTTGGCATTTTTAATCCTGCGTGTGACATCTGAGCAGAAGCTTCATTCTGACGTTTGCCTCAGCCCTCGCATCTTTCTCATCCCTGCCATTTGACTTGCTTTTCCTTCTTATCCTCAACTCCTTACAGCTCAAGGCTAAGGACTAGGTTATTCTTGGTGGTGGAAGCCATTTTAGGCCCCAGTGGCCTCCTTAAACTGAGAAACCAGTGGAGATTAGGGAATTTCAAAAGGCAAAAATAAAAACAAGAGAAAAAAGGAAACAAAAGTCCAACCAAATGAAGAAACAAGCAAACAAGCAAAAAGCCAAATCTGAGAAATAAAGACCTTTTGGCAACATTAAAATTAACATTAATCTGAGTATTTTTAAAAATCATGACATTGGCACTGATGTAAAACAACTTCTTTACTCAGTTAAAATGAAACATTTGTTAAGTTTCATCTTTTGCTACTCAGGGGACAGGTTCTGCCCTAGGAAGTTGGCAGCTTTTGGCTTCACAGCTTTGCTTTGATCCCACCTCTCTGGTGATACAGGGCTTCTCTGCTGTCTCATGAATGTGTGTTCCACGTTCCTTTCCCTCCTACATCCCTTCCACTATATTTATCCACAGCCTGAGGGTTCCTACCCCGATGGGTTCTGCATGAGCTTTCTACTTCTACCGTCACTCTTCTTTCCACTGTTCTAATTTTCTGGACTGATCTGGTGACTAATTCTCTGGACTGATCTGGTGACTTTTTAGCTGTCTGTTGTATCAGAGGACTCTGGTTACTGATGGTCCAAACACCTGAAGCAAGGAGGTCAAACAAATCCTGTGTCCCTGGGGGCTGTAGCATGTTGCTCACCTAGGCAGGAACTTGGTCAGGGAGGCAAGATGAGGGATGAAATCAGTACCATGTCTTCTACTTCTGTCCAATAACTAGATACATTACATAACTAAGTTACTTTTACAGTACTGGGGATTGAACTCAGGACCCTGCCCTTGCCAGGCAAATGCTTATTCTACTCAGCTATCTCCCCAGCCCCTAAGCTACCAATTTTGTCAATAGTTAAATTTATGAAGTAGGGTTTTTATTCATCTTATGTTAGAAAGAAAAGAGATGGATAGAAATTTTAAGGCATCTTTCTAATTTTTAAAAATTAAGTTGTATGTTTAACCTGTGAGTAGTGACTTTAAGTTTGAGAGATGCAAAGGATCTTGACCTTGCCCAGATTTTAAGTTCAATGAGTGAAAATGATACAACAATATTTTTAGCCTGTTGTAATCAGTTAGCAGCCAGATCTACTGTCAGCTTGTTGGGTTTCTAGCTACACTTTAAAGCAGAAAAATGGGTTGGAAAGACAAGAGAAGATTCATGTTAGTTATTTCTTTATTGCTGGGACAATCACTAGACTGAGTTTAGAAGAAGTTTTTAGAAATTCATTATGCCAGAGATGTGGGTGAGCACCAGGACCTGGGATAAGAAATGGATAACCAATCAAAACAGGGCAGAGAGAACATTCCTGACTTTTTAAAAACATAATTTTATTACTTTTAATAAGGAATAACAATGAGACAGTTTCAAAACAGCCACAATAATTAATACAATGCATCCCTGACTTTTCCCAGAGGAACTCCTGTTCAAGTGCTCTGGGAGAATTCCACATCTCTTTTCAATTCAATCATTAATCACATTGTTGATATGCATTGCTATAATTGCCCTAATCCAATCTGCAGGGAAATTTGAAAAACAGGTATAACTGCTGGGTGTCAGGAGCTCCGGTTGAAATGGTATTATAAAGGCCTTAAAAAATCAGAAAGAATTTTGATAGGCATTCATTAAATCTGCATAGCAATTTAGGGAGTTTGGCCATCTTCACAATGTTGGTTCTTCCTATCCAGGAGGAGGGAATATCTTTCCATTTTCTGAAATCTTCTAGGATCTCTTTTTTCAGAGTTCTATAGTTTTCATTGAAAAGGTCTTTTACTTCTTTAGTTAGATTAATTCCCAAGCATTTCATTTTCTTTGATATGATTGTAAAAGTTATTGTTTCTCTAATTTCTCTCTCAGTGTGTTTGTTATCTGTGTAGAGGAATGCTACTGACTGACCTTGGGAGATACAAAAGTTCCATGTTTTGTTATATGGGTCTTGCTTTAACTTGCCCTCAACCACCCAGCAGAAAAGCTCAATCACAAGGCATAAAATGTAAAGCTAGATTAGTATGCTGAGCTATGAAAGGCTTAAATCAACAGCTTCCCTCATTGCCAGTTTTGCCAATAATGCACTGTGATTATGGAATATTGGATTATGTGTACAACTACTTTCTCTTAGTTCAATGAGGAGAAATTCTTTTGTACCAATAATGATTTAAAAAATTATCATGTCTACACCCTGTGTTCTGTATAACTCCTAGGAGGGCAAGGATATCCATTGTATCAAATACTGGAAATGTACTACTAACATGTTTTGAAACTGTCACACTGCTGTTTCTTATTAAATGCAATTTTTAAAAAAATCAGCGGGGAGCTTAGAAGTTTAGTAAAAAAAGGGAAGAGAAAACAGGAATGTGAGGGGACAGGATCTAACTGTTTCTTGTACAACAAACGCCTTAGAACACTTTGTGAAGCAAAGTCACATTTCACATCGGTTCCCTTTTAAAAGGTGAGCTTGAAGGACTTCAGAGTGGCAGGGGCCCCCCACCTGGGGCAGCGTTGAAAGATTTTGAGGGTGTTAGTGTAGGAAGTGGTTCACCACACCCTGTTGAAGGACTCCACTGCCTCTTCATCTGTTCTACATTTCAGAGCTGGTTTTACTTTACTAAAACCTGCTAGGACTCTGGCATGGGAAATGACAAGTTCTTGGGCTTTAGTCCCAAGTTCATTACTACGAGTGAGCCACGCAGATCCCTTACTCACTGTCTCTCACATACTCATGAGGTCATCTTGAGTCTCTTATTACGGCTTTTTGAACGAGTCAAATGTGTTAATTTTATGAGCAAACTGGGCTGTGCTTAGTGTATTTTATGCTCCTAAGCTCAAAAAGTGATTTTTAATCTGCAATATTGCCGTCAAAGGAGCACAAATTAAAAGCCAAGTGTTGGTAAAGTGTAGGAGACCACATCCTCCTGTCCTGTTGCTGGACAGAGTACTGCCAAAGCTCTGCTGGACAGCAGTTTGACTCAGTGTTACCCATCAGATGTGGATGAAACGTCCGCATCTGCTGATAGCGCTCATTCCTTTTGAGAGTCCAGCTTTAAAACGTTATCAGACTATATGGTCAAGACTTCCATGTGTGAGGACTTCCTGGTTACAGGGGCTTACTCATGCTCTGGCTGTCGGAGGGAGCCTGGCAGGACATCCAGGCCTACCGGCCCTCACCCTGCCTCAGAAGCCTTGGTCTAGCACAGAAGAAACAGACTATGAGGTCAAGACTTCTGTATGAGCGTCTCCACTGCAAGGGATTTTAATTACCCAATAAGAGAAGCCAACTATATTTTTCAGGAGTAGGAACATTCCAGACATAGGGACATAATGTACAATATGAACAGGCAATGAAAAACCAGATTTTATAAAAGAATACCTATACAGTAAAATTGTATAAAGTAATTAAAGTCCTTACAGAGGAAGAGCTCAGTAATGCAATAAGATATCTAGATATCTAGATAAAATTATTGGTGATTTTTGCCTCCTTTTGGTGGTCTTTCTCTTTTTGAAAACTGTATAATGATAAAGGAATGGTGTGTGCATATGTCTTTTGTATATCCTTTTTTGGTTGTTCATAGCCCGCCCACAAAAGAGGCTTCGTAGGTAAATGCCTTCCAGAGTTTGACTTCATGTAAACGTCATGGTTTCTGCCCCACTGGGCTTCCTGCTGGGCACTGGCTCTGAGGTCTTGCAGAACAGCAGTGGCTGAGAATGAAAAATTCACTCTGGGCCGCAGCTAGAATTGCAGGCTTCGGGAGCTCACGTCAGTTACTCTTCTCGTTGCTCAGCCAGAATACCTGACACCCAAAGTTGAAGGAGGAAAGGTCTATTTTAGCTCACAGTTTGTGTTGATTTCATCCCAGCACCACTGACTCTAAGGCAGGGTGGCATGGCAGAGGGACACCGCATAGGTGGAACTGTCCATGGCAAGCAGGCAGGAGGCAGTGAGGCAGCAAGCAGCTGCTGGCCTGCCTTCTTCCTGTCCTTTTATATTCCATCCAGCTTGCAAGACTACTGACTGATGCCACCCACATTTAGGATGGCTATTCCATCATCCACACTTTTAATCCCAATATCACACATCTAATTGACATTCACACAACCTGATCCAGCCATCTTTGAAACTTCCCACCGAAGGCTACAAGAGCTCTGGAGGTGACATCTAGATACGCGCCATGACAGAGCCCCAGACACCCCAGACCTGCAAGCCTGATCGAAGGCCTCAAATGTGCAAGGCTATTAGCAGGACTTTATTGGAGTAAGCCACCCCTGCTTTCCAAGAACACTGACAAGTTACCATGAAAATGCTGTCCTCGCCAGTGCCAGTGTCTCCAAAGGCTTACTTCAGTGGAGTTCCTGTCCCAACTCACAAGATTCATTTGTTAGTTCCACAGAAAGCAGAAACAGTATCTCAGGGAGGGCAATTGGTACCTGGGGCGAATGCATCAGACCAGCTTTTCCCATAGGTCCTTTCTGTGCCCTGGCTTACACCTGTCAGCTTGTGCAGGGCAGTGTTGGGTGTGTGGCGTCTGGAATCGGGAGAGAATTCCAGAGTTGCAGTCTCCGTTTCAACCCCAAGAATGCATGAGGTTGTCTCTTAGGTAAAAAGAAGTCTAAATTACAAATTGTGACATTTCACCTTTACACATCTGATCCAGGCAGCAATTACAGGTTACAACTTGTAAGCAATTTGGACTTTGAAATTTCCTTTCTCCTATAGCAATAAAACTGTACAATATGAGTGAACCTACTCATGGTACTGTCCCATATACTACGTTTATAGGTCCAAAACTCAGTGAGTCAGGTTAAATTTACAGTCCCGAATGGCAAGCCCTGCTCATGAAAGGGAAAACTGTGTCTGCTGATTCTTTTTGGAATTCTAGCATTTCATATTAGCTTAATTATCTGCTTAAAAGTTAAAAGCAGGCTCCCTAAAACTGGGTTGGCAGTAGATAAGTTTATTAGTATCACATTTAACCTAAAAATAGCCTTATGATGCCTTGACCAGTTAGAATTTGTTCTAATGTCTAACATCATTAATGGGGCTTTTTGTAAAGCATGGTTTATGAAAGTTTACCTGTTTTGTATTCACTGATATAGATTCTTTACATTTTGAAATTTGTGCACCTAGTTAGATTAGTTAGACTCCAGGGTAAAAAAACAAAAAAACAAAAAAATAAAAAGCCCCTTGTTTCCTCCCCCTTTTTTTCTAATCTGTGCATAATCAAAATACTAAAATGGAGAGTTAAGTATTTATGTAGAACACAAGAATCACCCCAAATGATGAATGTAACTTCACCAAAATACAAGGAAGTCTAAGAATGATTTTTAGTAAAGTATTAAGAAGTTTTCAAGCAGTGCAGCTAGATCTCAGGGTTCAGGAAGCTTTGTGCCATTATAAGGCAAATATTAATTTGAATTCACCGTGGCTGCCAAGATCCTGCTAAGGCTTTGAGTTTCAAACGTCCCAGCCCAGTCTTGCTGAATAGCAAGGGCGAGTCTAGGTCCTCTTGACCTCTAAGTGCAGAGGTGAGTGGAGAGCAGGTGGTCTCTGTCACAGGCTCCCTCTGTGCTCAGGTCTGGGATCCCCACCAGGAATGCTGCTGGCTCATGGCCAAGGGCTGCAGCAAAGCACAGCTCAGCTGAGGAGGCCGTTTCAACCCTGTGAGAACCCTCTGGCCACGCATGACCCCAGGACACTCCGAGAGGAACAAGGAAAAACTCTGTATGGTGGCCCCAGCTGGGACAGAGTCTTTGTGGTACTCAGCCTTAGGGAGCAGTCATAGGAAGCACTGTGTGCAGAGACTGACACCGCCATCACTTAGAGGGAATCCATCTTCACAAAGGTCTTGATGTAATTGCCTCCTTGCCTACCTCCACCTTCCCCATCAGTACCATGATGGCTAATCTAAGTCGTGGGATACAATAGCCATATGCATATTTTACAAGTCTAGAAAGTGATACTGATAGTGATACTACAGTTCTAGCAATAGATAAGATCTTGCTGTGGCTGATATTCAGATGCCCTCCCAAGCTTCCTGTGCTCACTGATGAGAACTTGGGGAGACAACTGGATCAGGGCTGGGTGGTACTGGCTGAGTCTACCGAGGGGCTTATGGCTAGGTCTGAGGTTGGGAAGCAAAGGCTGATGGGAAGAGGCAGGTCCCTGGGGTCGTGGTCCTGCTCCACTTTCTGCCGGCCCTGCCATGGACTGTTTCTGTTCTGCAGTGCCCGTCACCGCACTGCCCCACCTTGGAGCCAGCTGACTACAGAGCGAACCCTGTGCAAACGGAGCTAAAATAGCTTCCTCCTTTAACTTATGAGTGCTGGGTATTTTGTCCTAGCAATGAGAAGGTAACTAAGAGAGATCCCATCAGTGATCTACCTAGAGATGGAGAAGGCTTTCTAGGATCCCTTTATCAACTATGTCACAGACAATCTATAATAGCATGTACTGTACTAATTTTTCTTTAGCATATAACAGGCTCAGCTAAACTGCTCCTGATCTGACTCACCTCAGCACTGAGACAGAGAAGAAGGACCTGCCTATTTTAAGGCTTCCTGTGAAGGGAGGGTGACATGGTCTGACTGGAATTTGTCAAACCCCATCGCCTACTTCCTTTGCCCTCCCTGGATTTCCATCTCCACGGATAGATGGAGGAACTTTCCCGGGTGTCCTCCTGGCTACTTCACGGCCACTCTCTGGGCCGTTCTGTTAGGACATGCAGCTTGGCTGTCTGTGATGGCACCTTTCCCTCCCTGCCATCTCAGAGGCTACGTTCTTCTTGCAGAAGTGGCAGGAAAGGGCTCCTGCACAGGCAGAGGTCAGGGAGGAATCCAGGCCCACCATCACCCCCAGCCTCCCAAACCGAATATGCTGAGATAAACACAGATAGTGCTCCCTAACATACTCCAGTTTCAAGCAGTCAAACGTTTGTGATTCTGTGACCTTGAACCAAGGTCACCAGTTGTTCTCAATACCTGTATTATTTGGACCAACCAAAGGCCCTCCCTTGGGCCAATCAGCAGGCCCTAAATTTAAACCAATCACGAGCCTGCAGCTGATTTATAAGCGGCACTCTCACCACACTTCTGTAGTTGGTCCTGGAGGGTTCCCTCTGGGGTACAGAAATCCCCACCCTCACCATGAGCTAAAGCACAGGCCCTTTATTTATTTAAAATAAAGCCTTGCTTGGGTGGCCCTGTAAATCTGCTCATGGTTTATTCCTCGGGTGGCATGGGCACAGAAGGTTCTGTACAACTCCGGATTCTTTTTCTGAGTAACGGGGACAGAGCAATTGCTTTAAGAGAAAGAACTATGAACACTAGGAGCTTTGAGCCCTGAAGCATCACAGACAAGCAGCCAGTGAGGCAAGGCTGACTACATCCAGCTACCTGATGTGTCAGCTAGTGGTGGTGGGGCTGTTAGCAGAGCTATATTTTGCTGATGTGTGATTTCCATGGGAACCAAACAAAGCCCCGCAGCTGGTCTGCAGTGGCGAGGTGATAATCAGCTGTGACCAGGCAGGGCAGCTGCTGATCTTGGCTGGGTGACTAACCTGGAGACTCACCTGGCTGGGGGGTTGGTTGGCCTTTGGCTGAGCAAGGATGGTGTGAGCTGGGTGCCCCGGCTGTTTCCTGGCCAGCAGGCCAGCCTGGGTGTGTTCTCATGGCAATGACAGATGTGCACAGTTGGTCAGAACTCTGCTTAGACCACAGGGAAACACGACACAAAAGCCAAATGCAGTTTTTGGGGGGCTCCAGAGCTGGGCTTTTGTGAGTGTGAGAGCAGCGAAGCTAGGATTTCTCCCAGGCTATTTGGCCATTACACCACACCTCAGCTGATGTATGAACACCCCTGGATTTCCTATTCCTTTTCAGTTTTACTCTGTGAACTTCCTAGATCTGGCTGGTTTATAGTAAATGATGCATTTCTTACAGACAATATTGCCTTTGCATAAATATGCTCCTCATGGGCTTTCAGAGGCCGTTCTGACTTGGGCAGGCTGCAGCCACCACCATGTATGGTGATACAAGGTGCTTCACTTTCTGACAGCAAACTGTTTCTTTTTCTGGACTTAGGCTGTCTTCTACAGCTTGTCCAATGGAAGCAACTCAACTTTTTAGAAAAGTAACTTTAATGAAAAAATAAGACAGTTTCACAGCAGATTAATAGGATAGTTCCAGCAATTAATACATTGCATATTGCTGTCTTCATAGTATTTGTCCAGAGTACAAGATGCAGACATGATATCTTGTCTAAACACTATTAGTACAAATCTTTCTTCTCATTGGACAAAGATAAACTAGCTATATGTATAGTCCAATACTCTTCTGAACTGTAAATCCCAATAGAATGTGAAAAAACTAATTATACATTTTTACACAGATATTTAGAAATTTAGCCATGTACTAAATTATAGCAGAATAATTCTATAGCATTTTCTTGTCTCTTATTCTCTTTTATTATTGTTATTATTTTCAACCAAAAATTTACTTGAGAGGGACTATAGCAATCACTGATATGATATTAGAAGCAGCAAACATCTAGAAGACCAGCATAACAGGCATTCCAAGCATGGTTTTAGTATTGCACAATGTAATCCTCAGTGTAGTTGTTTACTTCCCAGATATTAGCATATATGGTTAGGCAGGGTGAGAATTCTACCAATTAACTGCTAGTTTCAAAAACCTGTTGGAGGTTCTTGGGACAATTGTCTTAACTATCTTGTGCATATAAGTGAATGGTCCTACCATGTTTCCTAACTTTTCTTCCTGCTGTCTTTTCATTGTTTAATCCTTAAGTTCTTGATTTCCATTTGGCTGTGTTATCCCTTTCCATTTTTTAATTTCTTCTTTTGAGATCTTACAGTAGGGAGATTATACAATATTTACACATATAGGTCTGGTTTATTTCATGTATGAGTATGCTCAGGATACATCTACTTATATACGAAGGCTTTGAGTTTATCATTCTTTATAGCTGAGTAATACTCTATTGCATAAAAGCACCACATCTTTTTTTACCTATTCTTCAGGTGACAGGCATTTTGATTGTTTCCAGGATTTGGCTATCACAAATTGTGCTGCTATAAACATAGGTGTACAAGTATCAGTATGATGTTTGCAGTCCTTTTGGGAAAATTCCCAGTAGGGGGATAGCTGGATTGAATGAAATTTCCAGCCCTAGTTTTTAAAGGATTCTCCACACTGATTTCCATAATGGTTGCACCAGTCTGCATACCCACCAGCAGTGGAGAAGCGTTCCTTATATTCCGCAGCCTCTCCAACATTTGTTGGTGGTTGATTTCTTTATGATAGCCATTCTTTCTAGGGTGAGATGGTATCTAAATGTTTTAATTTGCATTTCATGGATGGTTAGTGATGTGGAGCATTTTTCATGTATTTATTAGCTTCTAGTATCTCTTCCTCTGAGAAGTGTGTGTTCCTCTCAGATGCCCATTTCTGGATTGAGTCTTTAAATTTTGGGGCCATAATTTTTTTAGTTCTTTATAAATTCTAGATGGAACATCTTTGTCTGAATAGTTATTAGTTAAGATTTTTTCAAAATTTGTGGGCTGTCCTTTCACTCTGTTAGTAATTTCTTTTGATGTGCAAAAACATCTCAGCAAGAGGAGGTCCCAGTTGTGGATTCTTTTAAGTGTTACATGTGCATTTTGATTTTTGTCCATGAATTGTTTGCCTACCCTGATGATTTCAAGATTTTGTCCTATTTTCTCTTCCAGGAGATTTAGTGTTTCTGTTTTAATATTTAGGTGTTTATTCTATTTTGAATTTAGTTTAGTGCATAGTGATAGACCTGTGTTTAGTTTTACTTTTTGGCATGTAGAGAGCTAGTTTTTCCAGCACCATTTCTTAATTTCTTCCAGTAAACAAGTTTGACTCCTTTGTCAAAGATAAGGTAGCTGAGTGTGTTTGTAGTTGCTTCTCCAGCTTCTAATCTATTCATTGCTCCTCAGATATATATATTTTGCCAGTGCCATGCCAATTTTATCATAGTAGTTTTATAGTATAATTTTGAGTCAGGAATTGTAATGCCTCCTTATCTTTGTTGCCCAGGATTGTCTTTGTTATTATAGGTCTGGTTCCAAATAAATTTTAGGAATGATTTCTCTAGGTCTGTGTGGTATGTTGGTGGTATTTTGATTGACATTGCACTAAATCTGTGTAGCAATTTTGGGAGTATGGCCGCCTTCACAGTATTGATTCTTCCTATCCAGAGCAGGGAATATCTTTCCATTTTCTGAAATCCTCTAGGATCTTTTTTTTTTTTTTTTTTTTTTTTTTTTT
>PVJA010031276.1:0-25060 GCA_004027025.1 Myocastor coypus | reverse complement strand
GTGTGTGTGTGTGTGTGTGTGTGTGTGTGTGTGTGTGTGTGTTATTGGGGACTGACCCCAGGTCCTTCACACTGAGCTATGTGATCAGCCCTTTTATATATATATATATTATTATTATTATTATTTTTTTCTTTTTGAGACAGGGTCTCACTATGCAGTTCAGGCTGGCCTTGAGCTCACTTTTGTAGCCCAGGCTGGTCTCGAACTCACACCGATCCTCCTGCCTCAGCTTCCTGAGTGCTGGGATTACAGGCGTGCACCACCACGCCTGGCTTATATTTTGATATGCCTCAAAATATAACTTAAGTCACTAAGTTGCTCAGTTGAACTTGCAATTCTTTGGCATCAGTGCTGGGATTCTAGGCTCCTCTACACTATTTCCCAGCTCATGGCATGTGCTTTTGAACATCTAAAGTCCATGGTTTTTCATTTAGTTTCTCTATGGGGTCTTACACAAGACACTTGATTCTTCAAATGTCACTTCCTTGTCCTAAAATAAGAGACAAATCTTTATTTCATCCAGACTGTGACACTCCATTATTTGCTGACTATGCCCTTTTGGGGTGTCCTCCTTTCTACAGTTCAAAAGCGTGTATGCTCTTGTCGTCCTCTCCTACTAAGGAAGACTCTACTCCCTCATGTTGAGGAGAGTTTGTGCTTGAGGCAGTCTGCCCTCACAGTCCACATCTCTCCCATGCAAGGTCTCCACACAAACACCAACTGAAACTGAAATTAGGAGACCCACAGACCCCTTAACACCTACCATCAAGGACTCCCCAGATGATCACCTTGTTGTTTGAGAGGAAACAGACTCAAGGTTGCCTGTTCATTAAATACATGCCTCACAACCAGTGCTTTGTCTCCTGCAAGTTGAATATTGCCTAAGGGAAATATCTGACTGTTCAGTGTAAGTCATATGCACAGATGGAGAGTTGAGATGAATAGTTGGGTAGATTAATGGGTGGAAGGGAAGATGAAAGGCTGTCTGGGTGTCCACAAGGATGAGGAAATAGATGTCTGAATGGATATAGGGATGTGTAGGATGAGACAGAGGAATGGATGGATAGGTAGAGGAACTGCCAAGTAGATGGATACACAAATGTGAGTGGGCTATTGGGTGTATGGATGCATGCACGGACAGACTGATATCTAAATACAGTCAAACACAGATGGAATAAAAGATACATACTCGGTTCCATATTCACCGCTCTGCACTGTGATTTGGGAAGCGCCCAGTTTGGGCTGGAAGAGATTTATCCCATTATTGTGCCAGAGGAACTTAACCTTCTGGATTTCTCCAACATTGAGGTCCACATCAATGTCATGGGTATATGTAGCATCTGGTTTGAGGGATCCCCTGAAAATATAGATAGAAAATATCAGCCAGATAGATGAATATTGGGATGGTAGCAATTACTGTTTCTCCAAATAAAGGCTTCTTTCATTGGTTTTCTGCCAATACCTAGAACAACTCCATATACAACCAGGAATGCGCAAATACAAGTGTGTTTGTGCAGAACACATTTTAACAAATGCTGGACTTGAGACCGCCACTGTTTTAGTTTGTCTCTAGAGAGAAATGACATATTTAGGGTATAATAACAGTATAAGTCTGCTCCAGGACCAATCAGTACAATGCCTTTAAAGATATACGGAGTCACATTAAATCATAAAAATTAGTGCAAAAACGGAATCTACCACACAGGTTTTTCATTCATCATGTATTTACCAAGCTCCTCACAATCTAGCATAAGCCAGGGGTCAAGGCTCTCGGAGCAGCAATCCTCGAGCCCCAGGCTTCATGTTCCTTCATCTGTGTGGGTGCAGGGTGTGTTGGAGGAGGAGGAGGAGGAGGGGAGAAGGAGGAGGAGGAGGAGGAGGAGGAAGAGGTGGAGTTGTCATGTAGCTGCACCTTGCCAGAGGAGAATTTGCTGTTCATAACACCTAAGTCAGCGATCAACATTCAAAGGGATCCATGGCTCGTTCTCAGTAGCGAGTCCTTTTCTCCAGGACTCACTATTTTTATATGTAAAACAAGATAATGTTTTCAATTTAGTATGTGCTTGTAGTACATAATGACCGTACTCATCATGGGGAGCTGATACACATGCTAACACATCTCAATTCTTTTGATTTCTCCTTTCCTTTATGCCAATCCCCTGAGCTCTAAATTCCCTTTCCATTTGCCAAATATCTATCTCCCCATTTCCTATAAAAACAGGATGACTGGACTAAGTGAGGAGACTTCTTTTTAGCTCTAACAGTCCAGAAATCAGTGGGTCTGTAGAACAGATGCTAGATTTAAAATCAGCTTATACTCAATCTTTTATGGATAATCTATGAGGGAACGTATGGCTGTTTCAATTCACCATAGGACTTACTTGAAAATCTCATATTGTTTTGAGTTTCCATTCCTTCCAAATAAAGCAATATTGATGTACCCGCTCAGTTTCTTTTCTCCAGATAGTGTGATTGACACTTTGTACCTCCAACCTGGTCAGAGACATGCACTCAGTTCATTGAACTTGTCTTGTTGAAACCATGTCCCCCAAGTATTACTGCATCCAAGTACTCACAAGGCAATGGGCTCTATGTTCGTGTCCCCTTGAATTTATATGCTGAAACAGGAACTCACTGTGTGACAATAATAGGAGAGGGGAACCTTCGGGGAGTAATCAGGTCACAGGGTGGAGTCGTTGCAAATGGGGGCAGTGAAAGACACCCCAGAGGGCTTTCTCTCCTCCTTTCCACTCAGTGGGATGGTGCCCCAGGTCAGTGGACAGAGATATGCACCCAAGCCTGCTGGCACCTGGTCTTAAATTTCTAGCCTCCAGCGCTGCCAGAAATACACTTCTCTTGTTTGTATACCACTTAGTATCTGGTACTTTGTTATAGCAGCCTGAACTAAGACACTTGGCCTGACATGGCTTCTGCACTTGGTTTCTCACTTAAGATGTCTCTCTGAGAACGTCATTCTTTCTAAACAGAACCTTATTCTTCTAAAATGGCTATCATCATGTTTAATCAATAGCAATGGGCTATTTACCAATGAGTGGACATTATGATTTGCCCCTCATTCTTTTGTTATTAAAAATAATGCCACGGTGATCATCTTTGGCCACATCTCATGCACACATGGGACATTCTGAGAAGCAGAATGGCTGGAGTAATAGGCTCTTCTCATCTGTTTATCTATCTCTCTGTTCATTACACATGCAACAAGAGCTGCCAAAATAGCCAGGGCTGTTCGCTGAACACTCACAGCTGTGGGAATTGTGTGTCAGGTCTCTTTGACTTCAGTTCATCTCAGAACGTCAAGATCAAAATGAATTTTGAAAGGAAAAAAGATACATTAACCTTGTTTTTACCTTTGAAAAAAATCTTTTAAAGTGTTGAACTTCTGCAACTCTTAGCATAACAACTAACTCAAAAAAGAATCATCTATAGATACTGAATCCTTTTACTGGACTCCAATAGAAACTAAAGACTTTATAGATACTGCAAGGCTATGTTTTATGGTAAGTACAGGATTACATGAAATACCGTGTGGGAAGTATTTTGTAAAGTGTCACATATTTTGAAATGGAAAACTATTGGTAAATAAGATTCTTCTCTACATACATTATGTGATATTATTCATAGGAAATTAATCATTAGGTTTTTGTCGTCTTGTAGTTCTGATTGAGAAGCTACATCAACCACACAAACAGTGAGCTTGTGCATAGCACTGGTATGACAACTGTCCTCAGGGTGACTTCTGCACTTGTGATGATCTTGTCTCAGCTGCCCTCTTCAGTTTATAGCTGTGGCCCTCCCACACCCCAGGATGGGTAGACAGGAGAGCCAGCCAGAGCCCTTCACTGTCCCTTACTTTCTGCTCAACAGAATTATAGGTTAGCGGGGGTGAAAAACGAGACCCAAGGCACGCGCCAGGCTACTCTCCTGACATCTCAGCTCAGGCTGGTGGTGACTGAGTTACTGTCAACTGCTATCAAAGACCCTGACTACATCAGGCTGGTACCCCTTCCAAAATCATCTGCAAGAATTTTTAAGTGAGTAAAATGAAAACTTACGAGGGAAGTTATCACTGTCGCCTGTGTTCAGAAAATAGGTTTTCTCCACACCATTGGTCTTCCCCTCGAATTGGTCAGCATAGTGTCCCATTTTGGGGCATCCTTCGGCTGGACAAGGGAAACAGCCATCCTAACAGAAAAGAATATCATTTGTTGGTTAACAGTAGGGCTTTGACATATTAATTGTATCGTCCTATTCGTCTTCTCATCTGTTTACCTTTATTATCTCTCTGTTCATCTACCCACTCATCTCCCATCCAGCTTTCCATGCATCCTTCCTTCCATCCATCCATCCATCCATCCGTCCATCCCTCTCTCCCTCCTTCCCTCCCTCCCTGCATTCTCCCATCCCACTGTCCACACATGCCTGCATTTATCTACTCATGCACCATCTGCCAATGTTTAGAATTGTGTTAGACCCTGCAGAGTGCTCAACAAAAAACTTTAAAAACTTAGTGTACAATTGGAAGACAAGTCATATACACAAAGCAATGAATTTAAAATATGACAGGGGAACAGAAGCAGTGTATCTAGGGAGAAGTAAATGGGGAAAAATAGTTATTCTTAAAAGGGAGGCAAGGCAAGACAGCGATCACCTTCACTTTAATGTGAATTATTTCTCCAGATTACTTGGCCCCCATTCAGTACTCTCCAAGTGGGAGCTGATTAATTATACTTTCAAACAGGTGAGGATTTTATGGAGCAGATTATTTTCTCTTTCTGTTCTTGACTTGATAGGCAATGAGAGGAGCCAACATAGCCAGGGCTGTTTGCTGAACTCTCATGGCTATGGGAATTGTATGTCAGGCCTCTTTGACTTTAATTCATCTCAGAATGTCAAGATAAAAATTAATTTTGGAAGGAAAAAAGATACACTTAAACCTGTTTTTATCTTTGAGAAAAAATCTTTCAAAGTGTTGAACTTTTGCAACTCTTAGTATAACAACTAACTCAAGGAAGAATCATCTATAGATACTCAAACCTTTCACTGGGTTCCAGTAGAAACTAAAACCTTTCCCATAACCAGATTATTTAGGGCAAATAGTACTTTTATAATACAAAAATCTGGCAGATACCACCTTAACCCAATAAGCAAAACTTGTGTAATCAAATAATGGGAAAAAAGTGCCAGTAAGTAAATATATTGAGTGGCTGAATGTCTGCAAATGCTACCAAAGTGGCACATTAATACGACTGGTACATTATATTTAGACAGTCTGTGCTAGGTTGTGACTGACAGAGAAGGATCTAATGTCACCCACAGAATCACAAAGAAATCATCAGCTCATTTCAGAGCCTGGGCTATTCTACCAAACATCTTGTCTGGCCTCTTCCTAATTTTCCATATCCTGGAAGTCCAAGAAAAAAAGAAAAAGAGAAACCGAGGTTGAAGGAGGTAGACAGGGCAATCAATGCAATGTGACTTAAAAAAAAAAAAAAAACAACAAAGTGATAAGAAGAAAAGAAGGAGGAAAAAGGGAAGGAAAGATGGACGGATGGAAGGAAGGAAGAAAGGAAGGGAAGACAAGAAGGAAGGAGTAGGACAGCTCTAGAGAACACTATTTGCCTAACTGGAGAGGTCTGAGTGTGGACTATATATTAGACAATATTAGTGTACCCAAGTTAAGTTTCTTGAGTGTTGTGCTATGGGATGATTATGTTCAAATGAGACAAATGCTAAAGCATTCACGAATAGAGCATCTTAATATCTTTAATCCACCTTTACATAATTCAGGAGCAAAGTGCTCAGACGCATGTGCATATATGATATTAGGAGTTGTACACCTCGGTGTTGCCTGTAACAGGCATTCATTCACATGTTTGTTTTCAGTCTGTTGCAAACTGGAAGTTGTAAAGGAAAACGTGGGCACCCTGAAGCAGGCCCAGCACAATGAGCTCTATGTCTCCCCCCTTTGGTGCATTCTGTCACTGCAGAAAGAAAGGTCTGGAGGCCTCAGCTTTTCCACGACCTCTGATCATTCATGCAGAGTTACACACTTGTTCTAAGGTATAGAGACAAAATGCCAACAGCAGGGCCACCGCCACCTTCTTAGACCCAGTGTGACCTACCTCCTGGAATTCCTCATAGGATGCACAGGGGTAGCCCAGGAAGCCATCGGGGTTGAGGATGCTGCTGAAATAATACTCGTGGCTCCGCATGTGGTTGCAAGTAGCAAAGTTGCTGATTCCTGAGGAAGGCAAGGCCGTGGGAACTGGAGGAGGTCTTTTCCCTTTGAACTGTGTCTCCTTCTGATCCTCTGCCTTTCATGACTGGGAACTCCCCCAGAAGAACGACAGAGGGCCAGCCAAAGCTGAGGAGGGACAAGTCTTAATTCACAGCACTTTGTCCAGTGCCCTAGGGGGTGGGTGCATAGCATAAATGAGGAGGCTGGAAGCCAGGTATGGGCAGAGAGGCAGAGGGGACCAGGTGGATTCAGAGAGAGAGATGAGAGACAAAGAAAAGATAGAGAAGAGATAGAGAGAAGACAGCAATTGTTTTTTTAAAAAGCAACATATGGGGAGATAGCAGAGAAGTTCAAGCACCTGCCTGGTAAGCAGAAGTTTGAGTTTGATACTTGATACCACATAACATGCTGGCCTCAGAACCCCGGGCACACCGTGCCAATCCTGAAACTGGGATTGGTGATATATATGCCTGTAATGCCAGCACTGGGGACAGGCAAAGACAGCCAGAGAAAGACAGCATATACAACTGGCTCTCCTTATCTATGAGTTCTGTAGTCTTAGACTCAACCTATCATAAGTAAAAAATATAGTGAAAACCACGAAGGTTATGAAATGAACACACTGAGATGTTCTCTTGCCATTACTTCCCAAATAGTTATATATATATAAACACACATATATATGTATTATAGGTATATAGAGATGTATTACAGGTAACCTAGAAATGATTTGTACTACATAGTAGGATGCATATATGCTATAGGTAAATGTTACACTATTGAATATAAGGGTAGATTCTGGCTTTTTATGGAATACCTGGATTCTGAGGGATGATTGTATATGCATTGCAGAGACAGACAAACTGAGACAGAGATATGGAGGCCCATAAAGATGGTGACAGCAGCTCTTGAAGAGATCCCCCATAGCTCTGCCAGACGCTAACAGTCCAGATTATCTGGTGGTTTTTCATGGGCAGTGCAGGTCCTGACTTCCACCTAGGGACCTTTCCACATTTCAGGGCTGGCAGTGAATTCCCATATTAAACAAGGCAGTACCGGGGCCATCCACCATGATGGTGTTTTGAGCTATGCCACCTGCCGGGACCATGGACCACACAGACAGGAAAGGTGAGTCCCAGGCAGGCCAGCCTTCTCTGTGCCCCATGGCCAGGCTGAGCAATTCCTCTATTTTGTTGTACCAAGCACGTGGCAACTCTGGCTACTCTTTCACTGAATTTTGGTCATCATTGTTTTCTTTAGGCCGAAGCCATTTGACTTGGAGAGTGGACTTTTCATTTTTCGGCTATAATCCACACTGGGGGCAGGGGGGCGCTTTTCTGGGGTGATCTAGTGAGCTCAGGAGAGGAACACTCCCCTTCTGGCCAGGGGTGGGGGTTGGGGGGGGTGGAATCTGCGATCACAGTTCCACCTGCTGTGCCCATGGCCCAGCACCTTCCGCCCGGAGACCGGATTCTGCGTGCCTGCCCCAGCACTCATCACTGGACTGCAGAACCTGTTTTCAACTTAATTGTTTCTTTTATCCCAAATTGCTGCCCAGGGACCCCATAATAGAGAAGAGAGAGGATTTAATTGTTCCCAGTGCCCAGCACCTGGGCGAGTTGGAGCACAGCACAATAGAAACACGCTGCAGCATTCATGGGCTTGTTCACTCTAAATTGCCTCCAATTAAACCTAGGCTCACTCCTATTATGTGTGCCCTTCTGGTCATTTCTGGGAGGGGGCAGCTATTACTGTGACTCTGGGGCTCCTTCAGGGCAAGCTGAGCAGCATGTCTTTCCTGAGTTACCTGGTGGGGGCCCAGAAGCCCCAAGCTCCATTGATTTGTGGGTGGATGCTGGTGGTAGCTTTATCCACCTTGCTCTCTGACACTAGGCAGAGGACTACAGTGCCACACAGGCCACTCAACTCCATGCAGCAGAGAGTACTTAGTGCCTGTGACTTGGTCCTTAACTGTGGAGAACTTATAATTCAGAAAAATAAAGGCGAATAAAACGACTACAGACCAAAAGCCTCTCCCTTCAGCAAGCAAAATGAGCCCTCAGGAGGGATGAGAAAAATAAAGGCCAACCAGAGGATGGTCACCTGGTGTTATGGCTACAGGTCCCGCTCCTTAGAAAGAACAGAAACATATGGGCTTGCCAGGGTCCTCCAGGGCTCCCCAGCCCTCTGGACCCCCACTGTGCACACATGGCCCAAACCCCTAGAGTGCATCTCTTTTCTGCCATCTTATCGGCTCAGCCCCTTCCCGTCCTCAGACCTGATGGTGGCAAACAACGAGAAAGTGACAGCCTCCAATCTCCCTTTACACTGTGCAGTTCAAGGCACAGATGGTGAAGGGAGGCCAAGGCCAGAGCTGGGGATTTGCCAAGGAGCCCATCCAGACCCGTCTCAGCATCCTCACACCTGGGGCAGGTGGCACAGGCTGGGAAGCGGAGCTGCATGGTCAAAAATCAGGCGGAAATATAGAGTGCCCTTGGAAAAGCTATCTAACTTTTCTGACTCCCCATTTCTGTAACTGTAAAATGGAGTGGGTCAGAGTAACAATCTCATGGCATGAGTGTGTCCTCAGTGGTGGCAAATTCAGCGTCATGGTGGTGGTTACCCCCACTCCATCTCCCCCGACACATGCCAGTTGCTGCCTTGTTTCTCTTATTTACATACCTTCCCAGAATCCATTGACATCAACGATGGTGGAAAGGATATTTTTCTCACATCCAGGCATTTCCTTCCCTCCGTTTGGAAAGAAATCCATATGGCCCACCTTTTGACTCATGCCAAAACCTGAAACATGGAAAAAAGGAAGGGAGCAGAGATAAGGGGTCTGAGCTAGACCATGGTTCAGTACTACGTCCAGCTCATCGCCAAAAGAGCAAGAGCCTTCTTGGCAAAGTCTCTCCTTGGCACTAGTGCCACTCCCTCTACTGTGTGGACACTGGAGCTTGGCAAGACAAGGCAGAAGGAGACAGAGAAGCCAGGCTCCGGGTGGGGATGTGCACTGGTGTGTCAGACCTCGCAGGGCCCTGGAGAATCCAAGGTGCTCTGATACCAAAGACACGGACAGGCACCTATTAGGTGCGATACCTATTACTTCGCCTCTTCTTAAATTTTGATTTCCATAGTATACTGCTATGGCATCGGGCACACGTTGTTCCTTGGAGAGCCACAGTGTCATAGTTGGGAGCTAGCGTTCAGTGCACCACCGCCACTGCCATCACCTTTAAAGATATACTGTGTGCTGGTATGTTTCATGAGTGACTACGTGAGAAAACGTAGAAAAAACGATTTTAGAACAATTAAATAAAAGGATATATGTAGTTTTTACAAAGGAAACTAACCAGAGCTTTGACAAAAGAAGAAAAACAATTCAAAAACTAGTTTGGTGTTTTGTAAGTACAGGTCGAATGTCAATAATAAATACATGTGCCACTTTAGACATTCATAGATTGGTGAAAGTGTCAGGGTTGAGGACTGAACGACAGCCCCCTAGGGACTATGAAAGGGTATTTTGTTCCTCCTGGAACCATGTGTGCTGTGATGGCTCTTTATTTGGAGCTGGAACCTACTTTGACTGGTCGATGCCTAAGGCATGCTACGTGTGTATGTGTACTTGAAAGCACATGTGCATGTATTTTGGGGTAGGGAGCCCTTGGGCCCAGTGTTATCAGTCATAACCCTGGTCACCAGGTGTGGGATTGAAGAACTTACCAAAGGAAGGAATTATGGGAGCAATATCTGTGTGAATCACATCCACAAACATGGCGTCGGATGGATCCAGCCGAACCTCCTCGGGCGTGTCCTGGAAGCACGGCTCTGCTGGATCCAGCCCTAAAAGGGGAGGAGATAGACAAGCTGTACTTTGAGAAAGGCTTGGACTTCAGCCCCACGCTGACAAGCTGAGCGCGAGGATTCCTGGGTGAAGGGCCCCTGACCTGCTTGGCCGTTGCAGTTTCTGGTCTGCCTGGGAAGGAGGCTGGGACAGAAAGACGGGGATGGGGGCACTGTCTGTTGGCGAACACTGGGAAATCCCTAGTTCCTGGCTCCATGAGGGATGTGAGAGGAATCTTCCCAGACCTCACTTCCTCTTGCCTATTTTTTTCTCACGTTGCCACCTGGCTGTTGGTGCCAAGGTCTGCAAGCTGTGCGGCCTCACTCAGCTGCCCCCCCTTCCCCCGACTCCACGCTTGTGCAGCTTGGTGCTTCTCCCTGTATCTCCATCTTTCTCCTCTAGGACCCAGCTACAAGACCATTTTCTCAAGAAAAATTTAACTCCTCCTTTCTCAGCCTATTCTAGCCAAATTACAATGATTTTTATTTATTACTCTCACTTTGAATGCCATTTACCTACTTAATTTTCTGCTTGCAGGACCGGAAGGTGGGTTTCCTAAGCAAAGGCTGTGCCCAGTTTGTCTTCAAAGAGAGGCAGAGGGCGGGGGGCGGGGAATCACACACAGTGACTTATATTCTTGCTCTGGTTCCGCTCAAGGTGAAATATTTGTCCTTATCCAGAAAATAGGAACAAGGACATCTTGGAAATGGAAAAATTCTACATAACCATGAACCGTTAGCCTCTCTTTCCTCACTTGGCGCCTAACACTGCCTCCAGCAGAAGGGACACTCATCCAAATCCAACAAATGTGTTTGCTTCGATTCTATACTGAGGTGCTGGGGGTGTAGCTCAGAGGTAGCACATTTGCCTAGCGTGCACAGGGCCCTGAGTTCAATCTCCAGTCCAACAAACAAACAAACACCTATACTGATTTGGCTGCACAAAATCAAGTTGTCCTTGTCTGTCCCGCGCATATTCGTTCTGCCCAGGATCCACACATTCATTCATTTATCTTCCATTTGCTCATCACTCAACGTTTATTGAGCAAGAACTTCCGGGTAGGTCTCAACTAGCCCCTTCCTGCCTGTGCCTGACGCAGCAAAGACACTGAAGAAATACTTGTGGAACTGATGAAATTTTAAAAATCACTACACTTTTTTTTTTTTTTTTTTTTTTTTTTTTTTTTTTTTTTTTTTTTTTTTTTTTTTTTTTTTACTGTAATGAGCTTTAGAAATAATCTCGAAGTCATGGGTTTAATATACCATTTCATTTTTCTTGTTTATAAACCCCTTTTTATTTGCAATAATCTATTTTTTCAAACGTTTTAAAATATATGAACAATTATTTGTAAACGAAAGCCCGCCCTCCTAGGCTCAGCTCCCAGAGGATCTGCAGGGCTGCTCTTTGCCGCCCTCCATGGGCAGTGCAGGGGTGCAGCTTCCGGGATCCCTAGCCCAGGCGCCCCCCCTACCTGTGATCCTGCCCACAAGGCCCTGCAGCCTCCGGCCCGCCTCCGCTGCCGCGTGCGCGCCCAGGCTGTGGCCAATGACGTGCACGTTCCCAGGCTCGTATGCCAGCTGCTCCTGCGGAGGAGGGAGGGCGATCAGGCTCCACGGCTCTGCGCCCAGGCCTAGCGGGAACACGCTGGACCCGCAGACTGTGAGTCTAGCAGCCCGCCCGCCGAAGCGCGCTGCGACAGTGCCAACTGCAGGCGGTGGGAGGGACCAGACCCTGACCCGGGCAGAATTGGGGTCCCCCTAGGCATCCCCCGCTGGAAGGATGGAGCCGTCTTGGCAGCCCAGCGCCTCTCTCCTTCCCAGCACCGCCTCTAGGGAAGGGAAGCCGAGCTTGCAAAAGGGTAGGTCCTTTCAGCTGGGAATGGGCAGGTGTTGCTTCCTGGGGCAGAAAGTGTGGGCCACTGGACTACGGCCCAGACGGAGACCTTGGCTGCAAGGTGGCGCTTCCCATGCGCAGGACGCGGCCTTACCGACAGCACTTGCACTAGGTAAGCGACCTCGGCGCCCACTACCCGGACGTTCTGGACTGCCTGACTGTATGTGGCCAGGGACCCGCCCTGCCAGTCCACGCAGATGCAGTTCACCTTCTCCACTTGGAACATTCTCTGGGGAAGACAAAGATGGGAATCTGCACATCAAGCACTGCTCTGTGCCAGAGATGTATTAACTTCTCCTGGTCACAATCCTGAGGTGTGGGGAGCTAGGTACTCTTCCCCTGCTTAACAGGTATGTTAACAGAAGCTGAAAGGACCAGGTAACTAGGCCTGGCAAATGGTTAGTGACACAGCCGGGTCAAAAGCCCAGTTATCAGATTGGGCAAGCAAACTCCCATCCAGCGAAGTTTACCACTTGGTCCCGCTGTTGTTCCAGCTCCTCTCCAAGAACCCAGCACTCCCTGGGGCTAGTGGCTCCTGATTGGCACAAATACAAACCCTTTCCATCATCATAGAACATTCTGTGGGACACGAGTGCTTCAAGGGGCTCTACTTAAACCTTTAAGCAAAAGGCCACACATGAGTTGTATATCAGCAGGCAGAGATGCAAATATCAGGAAGTGTGTGTAGTGTGTACATCAGACCGTCTGACGAGGCTCCTCTCAGAGGAGATTGCAGCCTAGAAACTGCTGGATGGGAAAATTGGGCAGTGGATGCCCTGAGAAGCAGGCTTTCCTCAGTGGTGTTGGCCAGGGGCCCTGCCTCCCTGGAGAATGTTCTGCGCTGGCCTCAGAGCCTCAGAAGCAGTCTTTGGATCTGTGCGCTGGGCATTGGTCTCCCCAGGAAAAGCCAGGTGAGGAGGGTGGGCCCTTACCTTGCACATGTCTGTGAGCCAGTCCTTCTCTCCGTTGCTTATGAAGCCATGGATAACGAAGCGCGTCTTGCGGTCCAGGTTGAAGTTGGAAGCCTCGATGGTAGCTGGGTCAGTGGCAGTGATCAGCTGGGTTAATTAGAAAAAATAAAATTAATTTGTTGGTCTCTCCAAGCCAGGGGCATTTTAGTGACAGTCTCAGGAAGGGTTATCACAGAGTTAGTCCCTACAAAGTTGGGTCATAGGAGAAGAAGGTCCATTTCTTCAAAAATTTACTTTTACTTTTTTTTGTTAAATTTTAATTTGCATTGGTCCATGCTTGCAGTGCATAATGGTTCCATTCCTGTGGAAAGCTTTGCACGTGTGCACGACATATCTTTTTTTCTGTCCCCATTTCTGGCAGGGATGTGGTAGAATTCAGAAAGCTCAAGTTTGCAGACTTCGTGGACCTCTGCCTGTGGTCTACTCTTTCTGTTGATGATGAAACTAGGCAGCAAACCACTCTGGCCTTAACCGCCCTCTGACCGTGTCCTCAGTTGAAGTCACAGGTATTGTCATGTCACATTAAAATAGTAGAACCCTGGCTGGAAGAAGCAAATTTTAGGGCAGATTCTGCCCGTGGAGTCACAAGTCCTCCATGCCCATGGCCTAGCGCAGGTCCCCTTCGGCCAGGATAGTACCTTGCCTGGAAGGTCTTCTGGCCCTGTAGATTGCTGTCAGGGACTTCTTTATGCCTTTTCTTTTGTATTTAGAATTGTATTTTTTCTCTTGTCTCCTCTGGAAGAGGCTCTTCTGGAAGGATTTATTTATCTTCATTCCCCTTACTCTCAAGAGGTTTTCTCTCTCTGTCCCCTGCCTGGTTTAGATGGTAGATAGGACCTTCCTGGGGACATGCCTGGGCTCCCATTCATGCTTGTCCTCCAAAGGAATAGGAGGCTCATACTGGAGTGCCCGTGAAGGGCACCTGTGCGTGCGTGTGCGTGCGTGCATGCATGTGTGTGTGTGTGTCTGTGTGTGTGTGTGTGTGTGTGTGTGTGTGTGGGCTTCTAGGTTAGGCATCAGACACTCAGGTGTTTAAGTTTGTCCAAGATCTCTAGATCTCCCAGTGGCAGGACAGCACCCTCTAAAGTTCTAACCCAGAGAACTGCACCCCAGACAGCCATGTGAGGGCTCCAGCCAGGGACCTGCACCTGCCTGCTGTGCAGTCACCGCACTGCCCCCTCTTACTTGGTAGTTGTTCGGATTTTCATTGGTGTACAGAAGAAACCGAGTGTTGATGCTCTCTGGGGATGCGGGAAGTAACTTCAGTGGCCGCTGAAGGGTGCCTGCCCATGGCTTTTCGTTGGAGAAGCAGCCGAGGTGTGAATAGCAGACTTCGTTCCCTGAGGCAAAGAACCCCAAACAGGACATAGGTGAGGTTTGGGGGAGAGGTAGGTTATCTCTGGGCAGGAAGACTCTTAAGGTCAAGCCGGGGCCAGCTGCGGCTGGGCGTGATCTTTATCTTTGCCATCAGTGTTCTCAACACTGTTGTGCTATTAAGATCCACTCAGGGGCTGCGGATGAGTGTATCTTCTTGTGTACAGTGCACAAATACCACACATGTGCCCTGGCCCCTTCCTCCCAGATTCCCACTCACAGCATCTTAAGGGGATCTGTAAACAACATTTACTCAGTATCCCTAATCATCAGGCAGGCCAGTGAGTCACTCTGGCCCTCATTCTGCTGCCTCACTCGGGGGCCACTCTGATGGCTTTGGGCTCATCAAATATCATCTGATATCAGCTGTTTCCCAAGTGCCTAGGACCTCTGCAGCACAGACATGCTGGGTATTTAACTCGGCATCTCTGCGATGTGTAGCACAGGCTGTCACTTTCTCCCCACAGGGATGGTGACAGGATCCTCACCTCTGGCGGTGGCCAGGAGGAGAAGGCCAGTGGTCCACACAAACAGCATCTGCGGGATGAAAACAGTCGCACATCGACCAGCACCCATGGACCCATGGGCAGAGGCATGAGGCTGGCACAGCAGAGCCCAGGGACGGTGAGTGGGCCAAGGCTCAGAGACCCAGTGGCTTGGGCCTTGCAGGACTCTCCTTTGGGAAAGAGACCCTGAGGTTTGGACCTCACAGGGCACCTGGCATCAGGCAGCACTATTCTCAAGCCCTGACCTGGGGTCTTCCCGTTATAGCTCCTTCTCCCTCCTGAGCCCCATTCCCCGTTTCCTAGCAGCCCGGCACTACCCTACTCTGCCCTTCTGCCCTCTGCAGGCACGCACCATAACTTTGACCTACCGTGCTGAGCTGAACTTCCACTCCCATCCTTGTAGGGTGGCCACAGCTTTTTATAATCAGCTTGGTCCTCTGCACTCCTGTGAAGAAAGGCCAGGGCGGGATAGATAGGGCTGCACATGGTCACTGCAATCCTTGGTTATCAAAAACACATAAAGCCAATGCAATCTGGTGAGCAGGACTGTTTAGAAAGAGAGGAAAGGAAAAACTAACTTTGGGGTGGGGAGGGCTCTGTTCCTCAGAGTTTACAGGTTAAGTTGCCAAAAGACTGTTCCCAAAGTGATAAGAATGGGCACACCATGCTGTATTATCTCCCCAACCCAAATTGCTTCAGATGCTGGAACCCCAATCTCATCTGGCCAGCCCACCATGCAGGGAACTAGAGGAGTAGTTGTCGTTCAGTGACGGGTGTGTGTGGGTGTGTGTGTGGACACACATGCCATGTGTACCTTAGGGATGGGGGCTGGTGTTCCTTCATAAACTTAGAACCTAGGCAGAGGCTGGAAATGAAAGCAACCCAGCAGAGCAAGATGTGCTAGCGGGTAAAACAAACAGTGCTCTCACATAACGTTGTTTAGAGGAATATGCTCTGTCTTTAATTCACTTCTGAGCTGTCCTGACTGCACCGTGATACAGACACAGAAGTGGAAGGTTTTTTTTTTTTGTTTTTCTTTTTTAAAAGTTTCTTTCAAAGCTAAGAAGAAAGCCTTGGTGGATGGCATGGTGCCTCCTGTGGTACTTTAAGCTGTCTTATTCTTTCCCGGTTTCCTCAAACTATGGCAGCTTTCTTTTGTTTTCTGAGTGAAAAGAGACTGTCTTGGGCCACTTCCACTAAAAAAGGGGGTGGGGGAAGGAAGGTGGCAAGTCAGATGCACCTGATTTAGGTGCACCAAAGTGCACTGAGCTTAACTTTTAAAATTTAAGCGCAGTTCAATAAGGTTTGACCAATACACATCCCTGTCACTGGCTAGCATAGGTCTTTGCTTCAGGAAAAATATAAATTAAGACTAAGACAACAGTATGAATTTATAGGAACACATGTTAATGGAAAGCAAGCTGAGTTAAGGACAGGACAGACACCAGCTTCTGAAGTAGCCAGGTGCAATGCTCTGAGAAGAGGATTGGACTGGCCCAGGAAGACCGACAGACCCTGGCTTCCTGGCTCCGAAGGTACTGTGTCCCCAAGAAATGGGAATGGCCTGTCACCCTTATGTTGGTGGATACGTTTAAGCCTAACAGGCCTTGGTTTGTTGATTTTTTCTCAGTAAATACCATACCTATATACAAAGTTTTAATATAATAAAGGAGAAAATTAAAGTCATGCTTTGTTCACTTTTAGTAAGCTTTTTGTCATGTGGAGGCCCCAATTGTTAGTAAAAGGTTTTGTAAAAACTATTTTATTTTATTTATTTAATTTATTTATTTATTTTTTTTTTTGTCTTTTTGAGACAGGGTCTTACTATGCAGTTCAGGCTGGCCTTGAGCTCACTTTTGTAGCCCAGGCTGCTTTTGAACTCACACTGATCCTCCTGCCTCAGCCTCCTGAGTGCTGGGATTACAGGCATGTGCCATCACACCTGGCTTTTATTTTTTTTCTTGTTTCAGAACTTTTGTTTGTTTGTTTGTTTGTTTTTATGGCCGGCTCAGCCTGCCCTCAGGGCAGGGCTGGCGCAGCATGTGGTGCCAGGGATCGAACTGCGGTCCCTGCAGCCGCCTAAGCTTTCCTAAGCAGGCACTTTAGACCACTGAGCCATCCTGCCGGGACCATAAAAACTATTTTAAAATCCTTAAATTGTTTCAGAAGAGTGTATAAATCATGTTTTTAATAAGAAATAGGTTAGGGCTCAGGAATCTGTGTGCCCTTTGTGCCTATTGTGGTCTTTCCCTGTGCTATGTCCAGAGAGACATTTATCCCTTACTGAATTCTAAGGGAAAACATTTTTCTTTACAATTCTTATTATTTTTAAGAGAAAAAAGTAAAAATTTGATAGTTAACCTGTAAATAAAAAATTAATAGTTAACATATAAAAGTAACAAAGCTTCTCTTTTAAAGATTTTTTAAGCTATCACATTTTAAAAAAGGGGAAAAAGGCAGGTGGCAAGTTAGACATGGCTGAGTCAGGTGCACCAAAGGGTTCTCTTGTACCTGATTTAGGTACAAAAATAACAATAAAGCAAAATTTCAAATCTGGCTAATATGGGAGTAATAATAATTAATATAATTATCACTACCTACCCCATGGTAGTTCCTCAGAGTACAGAATGTAGGTGTGAAATATTCTTGAAACAGTTAGCAAAGATTTTTTTAATGAGCTCAGAGAATCTAGCTGTATAACTGTCTTAATTATTGTGTGTATGTTTGTATTTTTTCCTTTTTCCTTCCTTCTTTTCTCCTTCCCCCATGTTTCTCTTTTCTTTTCAGTTGTTTCTTCTCAATTCGCGATTTCTGTTGTGTATTTTGGATCTTATTTACTCGTTGAGTTTCTCACACAAGTGAGACAACACAGTGTTTACACATGTGGGTTTGATTTATTTTGCTTATGAGTGTGGTCTCAAGTTGCATCTATTTACCTATAAAAATCTCAAGCTTACCATTCTTTATGACTGAGTAATACTCCATTATATATAAAAATATATTTTAAAAATCCACTCCTCAGTTGATAGGCATTTGAGGTACTTCCAAGATTTAGCTATTACAAATTGTGCCTGTGGTATGATGTTTTTAATTCTTCTGAAATATAACCAAAAGGGGACCAGCTGGATCAAATTGGACCTCTGATCCTAGCTTTTGAAGGAGTTTCCACACTGATTTCCACAGTGGTTGTACACGTCTACACCCTCACCAGCAGTGGGGAAGGGTTCCTTTTCCCCCACAGCCTGCCAGCATTTGTTATCAGCTGATTTTTCAATGATCACCATCCTTTCTGGAGTGAGATGGAATATCAGTATTGTTTCAATTTGATCTCTTAAATGACCAATAATGTTGAACATTTTTTCATGTATTTATTTGCCATTTGTATTTTTTTCATCTGAGAAGTTTACATTCATTTCAGAAGCCCAGTTATGGATTGGGTCTTTGAATTTAGGGGGTGTGAGTTTTTGTCAGCTCTTCATGTGCTGTAGATGTAGGTCCTTTGAGAGATAACTGGCTGTAATTTTTTCCCCATTCTGTGCGTTGTCTTTTCACTCTTTTGATAAATTATTTTGTTGTGCAAAAGATTTTTAATAAGGTGAGATCCCATTTGTTGAGTCTTTGAAGCATTTCCCATGTAATTTGGTTTTGTTCATGAACTCTCTGCCTATTTCTATGTCTTCAAGATTTCTACCTATTTTTTCTTCCAAGAGATTTAGTGTTTCTGTTTTAATATTTACCGTTTGATCCATTTTGACTTTAATTTAGTGCTTAGTGACAGACATGGGTCTAATTTGTCATTAGCATGTGGAAAGCCAGTATTTCCAGAATCATGTACTAAAGATGCTGTCTTTCTTGAAGTATTTGGTCCTGTTGTCAAAAAAAAGGTGACTGAATATGTTTGTAGTTGTGTCTGCATCTTCTAATCTGTTCCACTGAACCTCATATCATATAATTTGAGGTCAGGAATTGTGATCCCTTCTGCCTTGTCTTTGTTGACCAGGATTGCTTAAGTCTTTTCTGTTTTCAGATGAATCTTAAGAATATTTGCTCTTGTTCTATGAGTTATGCTAATAGTATTTTGATTCAGATTGTATTAAATTAGTATAACAGTTTTAGGAATAGGGCCATTTTCACCATTTTCTTTTTCCTAGCCACAGGGGACATCGTTTATTTTTCTGATATCCTCTTCAATTTTCTTTTTCTGAGTACTGTAATTGTAAGTGTATATAGCTTTTACTTCTTTTTTACATTGTTTCCTAAGTATTTCATTTTGTGGATGCTATTGGAAAGGGTGTGGTTTCCCTAATTTCTCTCTCCTTGAGTTTGCTGTGTACAAGTATTGATTTCTTAAATGCTGACTCTGCATCCAGCTATGTACTGAATTTGATTTTTAAATCTAGAAGTTGCAAGAACTTATTATTATTTATAGATGACATGATACTCTATATAAACGATCCCTAAATCTCCACCAAAAGAATTCTAGATTTGTTTTAATTTTTTAAAGCAATGTTACTATTAACTATTTTATACTCTGGCTGTACTATCCTATTGCGTGCTTAGGACTGAGTAAGTGACCAAAATTAACCTGTTTTACTATTAAGCTCAGTCAGGGCTGCTCCAGGTTACTTTTGGGGGGCCTTTTGGCTCTCCTTCCCCATGTTCTCTCCCTTTACCAGCTTTCTTGTTTGCCAGGATAGGTTGTGGTTTTGCCTGACTGCCTGGCTTGCCTTTGCAGAGTGTGCATTGTCTGGGCTGGCCTCTGACCTCTGGCCTCTAGGGTCCCTGAAACTTCCCAGCTCAGGAAATTGGGTGACTCATCAAAGTTGCAGGTCTCTTTTGGAGGGGCCCTGGCTAAACCTGGAGAGAAAAAGGCAAAATATTGGCTGTTCTTTTAGCCCTTTAATCTTTTCTTTTTCTTTTTTTGTGCTAGGGAGCCAACTCAGGACCTTGCACTTTCCAGGCAGGCACTTAAGCCACTGAGCTATCTCCCAGCCTTCTTTTGTCTTTTTAACTTTGGGCTCTAGGTGTTGGTTTTGAACACCCTGCTACAAGTCATACTCTTGCAGAAAGTTAGGAGGCAACAGTCTTGCAAGGAAAATATGAAACAAAATTAATGGGAGCAAACCCCACAAAATATAATCAAGGTGTAGTTTTTTTTTTTTTTTTTCAGAAAGTCATATCTAAGAGTGTTCATTAGGATCCTCTTAAGTAGAACATACTTACAGTTGTATTTTGTAGGTGATTGATTTTGGAATGCATAATGTTTAAGTCTATCTAATCACCATGATATAATTAGAAACACATAAACTTAAAAAGTCATTACAATTTTGGTTCAAGATGTTTTTATTAAGGCCTGTATTTTAGCAGGCTTGTAGAAATGGAAACTTAAATGTATTTGCCATACAAACAAATGAGCAATAATTAGTGTTACAGCCATATAGATAGATATGCTTTACCTATCAACTTAGCTTTTATTTTAAGGCAAAAATTTAGTCCACGACTCAGTAGTATAGCTACAATGATGTTTATTTTGAATATAACAGTCCTACAAAGTATAACAGTGATGACAAAAATCAGAGTAGCTTTAGATCGCTTACTTATGAAACAGTGTAAATGACAATGGACTGAGTAGCTGATGGATCAGTGCTTGTCCTTTATATGCCAATGAAATGATTCTGAGGTTAAATCCAGTCAGTATAGACCAGAGTCTAAATAACAAGATTGTCAAAATGGCAGGGTTTTCCTCACTCAGGTATTGAGTGACCATAAACAACAGAAATGTTAATAAGTTTTATTGACCATTTTATATGTTTGAGGTCCAGGTGCAGCACATATTGGATAAAGAGAGCCCTGACTGGTTACTGTGCATTTATCTAACTTGCGTGTTTAGTTTTATAAACTTTGCCTACTTACGTAGCCTATTTAGTCCTTGGTCGTGTACACCTGTTGAATCCCAGATAGGATATCTCAAAGCAATAGCTGTTCATTTGGCAACTTCTTGTTTCTCTTTCAGGCTCCTTCTTCATGGCCTACAATCTTCCTTTCAGTGTCACACTTATGCATATGCTGCAGATCAAGGTTTTCAGTAGCTAGGAGTTTCAGTATTGATTCTTTTTTTTCCATCCTGATCATAATAGCTATTTTACTTTCTAAGCCTAGCTTTGTCTGTTGTAGAATAATATATATGAGGGCCCGGTGGGATGGCTCAGTGGTCTAAAGCACCTGCTTGGGAAAGCTTGGGCGGCTTCAGGGACCGTGGTTGGATCCCTGGTACCACATGCTGCGCCAGCCCTGCCCTCGGGGTGGGCTGAGCCAGCCATAAAAATGAGTGAATAAACAAACAAAAGTTCTGAAACAAGAAAAAAAAAGAATATGTGAAACAATGTACATGGGAATCTTGAGTATCTTGCACATATATCAATTAGTGATTTTACTTATTTATCTATTTTTTATGTATTTGGTATAGGGTCTCAGTATGCTTAGCCTCATAGTGATTCTCCAGTTTTCAGCTTCCTCGGTGCTGGGATTACAGGCATGAATCACCACGCCCAGTCTCTGTGGCTGGCTCAGTGTGCGTGGGGTGGGGCTGGCATGACATGTGGGGCCAGGGATCGAACCCCAGGCGTTTAGTCTGTGAGCTAATTGCTGGCCATTGGTTCGTTCTTTTTAAAATTGCTGTGTAGTATTGATATGTCTTGGAAAACATTGCATTTTGTTTATCTATTCTGCCGTTTGTGAGAATGTGGATTCTTTTCAGTTTAGGCCTTATATGGATGATACTCCTAGGAACATTCTAGTTAGTACAGTCTTTTGGTAGACACATGCACTTGCGTCTATCAGGTTCACACCAAGAAATGCTTTGAGGGTCCTGGACATATGCACAGTTCTTCAGGGTGATTGTGCTAGTGCGAATTCCCTCCAGCAGCAACTGCACAGGCCTCTAATGTGCCATGTTCTACTACTGCTCTTTATCCAATCCCCAAAGTGTGAAAACTTCCAGAAGTTTCTTCCAAGTGTAAAGTGGTGTGTGTGTGTGTGTGTGTGTGTGTATAATTTCCCTCTGAGAACTGTAAGAGTGTGGAGTTGATGGCCCTAAAAAGTGGTTTCTCGTTTCAAATCAGCTTCAGAAAAGTTAAAGCAATGGAACTGAAAAAGTGACAAGGGAACTTGAATGGGGTCACTGACTTCCTCAGTGAAGCCCAAGCTTATGTTGCTGCCCCACCCCACCCTACCCTACCCTGGCAGCAAGAGGTAGAAGGCAGGTACAAGGCTTGACACTCACACTCACTCCCAAGGAATCCCTGCAGGAGATATAATGACGAGATGAGGCAGAATGGAAGCAGTAGGCCCAGGAACTGCGCACAGCTTCCGAGAAAGCATCCAACTCCTTACCGTGGCCTCTGGGGTGCGCTGTTATCTGTATCTTGCCTCCTCCTCATCTGTATGGATTTCCTCTGCTCACAAAACTCCAGGAAGTTCCTTGAGAGTGCCTATCTGTGTACTTGGACATTCCATCTCCTCTGTTAAAACATTCCCCTCTCCCTGCCTACGGGATCATCCTTCACGCCTCAGCTTATGAGCTGTATATCTTTATGAAGAACCCTCAGATCTACACCAGACCTTCCTTCACATCTCTTGTTATGTTCCTTAGTTTTCTTTTCATAGAAAGTGTTCTACTTGATAATTATATGTCTGTGTTTTTCTTTCTTTTTTTGGGGGGGGTGGCGGACTGGGGTTCAAACTCATGACCTTGCGCTTGCCAGGCAGGTACTTGTGCTACGGAGCTATCTTGCCGGCCCCTGTGTTTTTCTTTACTTAGATATTTCCTTGATAGCAGGGTCAAGGTCTATACAGTCACTGTCACGTTGCCAGTCATTGCCAGAGCCTCGCACAGCAACTGTCCTGCAACATGTCATCAATAAACATTTACCCGCTGTGAGAATGAGGAATAAAAGTTAATGACGCTCTTGGTGGCAAGCTGGGCACCTCCCACTTGCCTCCTCCTCCTCTGCTACATCCTTGCCACACTCTGCCCGCGGTTGCCTCCCTGGCCGACTTGGCCCTTGTTCCTCTGGTTTGGTTTAGGTGAGCTCAGCAGGTGGGAGCAGGAAGAAGCTGGTGCATTCTGCAGTCCTGCTCTTCTGTGATGTGGTTGGGCCGCCTCTTTACTCCTGTTCCAAGGTTACAGCCAGCCTCCTCTCCCTGGGTCCACAGCTTCATAGACTCAGTACCCTCTTAACCCCACCCCATGCTTAAGTCACAAGGAAGGGAGTTTCCTGCTGCTGTTGACCACTGACCATACCCATTTCTGCTTGATGCTCTTACCTTTGTCGCTTGCTTTGCCCAGGAGCAGGCCATTCTGAGCATCCTGATGGGTGCAGCTGGACTCCTAGGAGAGAGTGGTTGCTTATGTTAAGAGGCCTGTGACCCATTTTAGTGGTTATCTAGGCCTTGGGCATGTTCTCCCAATTCTATACTGTATTCCTAATGCAGACTTCTGTCTTTATTGGGAAAAAGCTTTAGATTCTGTAGTTGTTTGGTTTTCGGTTTTGCCTCCCATACTAGTAACAGACAACTCATTCTGTGACTCAGTTGTGGATTTTGCAAAGATTTAATTAACTTAAGGTGTTTCTAGGTTAATTTGTGAATTATATTTCCGTGCTTGCCTGATTCCAGGCATAAATTAGTCGAGGAATCAAGGAAACATCCCTAAGGAACTCCTGGTGTTTCCTTTGGCCAACCAAACTGAGGGGGCTGAGCCAGATAGCAGGGGGAAAGCTACATGTCCTTTAGGGAGAAGTGATTCCTACTATTTCCAAGTCACCAGGCTCCAAATGCCAAGAGCAAGTCATGCTTTGAGAGACTGGAAATGGCTTTGTCGGCAGACACGGGTTTGTGGCCTCACTGGAATCACACTGCGATGTGAGCCGAGGGAGACGGAAGGCAAGCTCAGGGTATTCACTTGGGTTGTCTATTTGTAAGGCCTTTCTCAAATCTGGAATCCTACAAAACTTTGAAAACTGTAATCTAGAGCGAGGATGCCACCTTTCTGTGTAAGTGAGAATCTCCTTGACAGAATATGTCACTTAAAGTCCTCATTAACAGAAGATAAAACATCATCCAAGAGGTGATGATGCCCAACCTAATGAGAAGTGGCAGGATGGACCCCGTGGAGAAGCACAGGCCCAGAGACGCAGGTTCAGGGCAGGGGAGAAAGCTGTGTATGGGAAAATAACCAGGCAGTGGTGGTTTAGGAGGTATCCTCAGAGAAAATGACACTGTTCAGGTCCAAGTTCTTAGAGCTATTAAGAAACAGAGGACCTGTTCTCATTTTAAAGCTGAAACAAGAGATCAAGAAAGGTTAAGAATGTAGTACAAAGGGGAATGAAGAGGGGAGCTCGCTTTCAGGGCACGGTTTCTTGCTATGGGGCGACTTCCTTTCTCCTGTGAATCTCAATGTGTTGGCCGCTGATATGGGTGGAACGTAGGCTGACTTAGACTGTAGTCATTGCATTAAGCTGCCCTCAAGGAGGGTCCCAACATTCCTATTGTAACTAGTGGTTAGAGGAAGCTGCTCTGGGTATCCCTGAGCAGTCTAGGGTCTGCCACAAGGTGGCCAAAACACGCACCATCTGGGTTCAGGGACACTTATTCTTTCCTACTTGCCTGCCAGAGGCAGGCCAGCTCAGCTGTCCCCCACCTTCACCCTGGAGCCTCAAGACCTGAGGCTGAGAGGAAGGAAGTGAAGGCCAGCACCTGTGGAAAAACTCACTCACCAGCCACCTGGCTGATGGTTGTCAGATATCAGGGTTAGAGCCTGGGTAGGCACTGCCAGGGGCCTCACAGCTGCCCAGGGACTGAGGTGAGGCTCCTCCTCCTTCTGCACACAAGGCCTGTTGACACCTCATTTTTTGCTTTTTCATGATTTAATATTTTTATTTTTTAATTTAACAATGGTTATATTACATATTTTCATCATCAGATCAGTTTAGATTAGTACATTTAGGTATATAAGATTGATCAAACAATTAAACATGAACACATTCAATAAACATTACTTTTTTTTTTTCTTTTCCCCTTTCTTTTTTAAAAAGTTGACACATTGCATATTGTCCTCACAATAGTTCTACAGAGCACAGTGTGTGGGCATGACCCACCTCCCTATTGATGTTGCTAAGAAGAAAAAAAAAAAAAAAAAAAAAAAAAAAAA